>JAODAL010052918.1:0-25653 GCA_025379985.1 Phyllomedusa bahiana
TGACGTCCGTATGAACCCTACCTTCAGAGTTAAATTAGGAAGGGAAGTACCTTTTAACCCTTTTGCAATAATTTTGGCAAATTTAATTTCTGAGTTCAAAAGGGAATAGATCTTAATTTGCCACGGTCTTGGGGTTTTCCAGTTGGGGGATAGTTAAAATATTTATAACATCCCCGCGGGGGGAGAATGCCTTGAAAAAGATTAAAGGTATCAAAGAGGCTTTACTAAGGGGTTTGGAAGACTTGAAAATTTTCATTTTTTTAACCCCCCGGCCCCGGGATTATTTAATTTTTAACGGATCAATACCCTGCAAGTTCTTGGGATGAAATGGGGAAATTTAGAAACCGTTGCTTTCAGAGTTTCGGTAAATAATTGACCTAGGAAAGGGACTGATCTTGGGCCCTCCAACTTTGGGAAGGGGGAATTGTTTTTAAGATTATAAAAGGGCCTAAGTATTACAAAATATTCAAAATGGTTTTTGGGGGGTTCTTTATGTTTTGGTTTTTCCCGTAAGTGCGCAATTCCCGGTTTGGCCTGAATTGCTTGACCCTACGACCGGGAGTTCTCCGGGCATCTCCCTGCATAGGAAATTCCATTTAAGTTTCGCAGGAAGCTTCATATTTAAAAGCAAGGGCGAATTTTATGAACGGGTTTTTTGTGTTTTTTTGGATAACCTGCCCTCCCGGCCCAAACCCCCTGTGGGGACCGGGGATGCGTGTTAGGCCAGCGTTCGCACTTTCCGCCCCCGATGAAAACGGGCCGGTTGGGCGCGGTTTTTGGCGTTCCGGGGGCGGGACCGGCGCGTCAAAACCAGGCATGTACAACCCGGGGCTGTAAAAGCGGGGCCAATGCGCGCTCGCCCCGACAGAAACCCTAGTTTATTTTGGGCTAAATGCCCGGGGGAGTAATTAAGCAAAAGAAAACAGAAAAAAAGCAAAAAGAAATGAAACAAAATTCGCCCCCCGCCCCGTCGGCATGGCTGACCCAAAAAAAATCGCCTTTTAAAGGGAAAAACTTTTCCAAAAAAGGCCAAACTCAAAAAAAAAAAAAATACAAAAAAAAAATCACTTTAAAAAAATCTAGAACGGCGCAAATCAAAATTTAATTTGGAAATTGCGGGAAAATACAAATTTAAAATTTTTTGAAAGCTATTCTTTTGCCCAAAAAAAGGCCAACAAAAAGGGAGCGACAGTAAAACCAATTAAAACCAGGGAGGGCATTGACCAATCAGAAAAAAAAGGGCGGGACAGTTCAAAATCAGTAAAAATGCAGAAAAGAGCGATTGCTGAGCTGCGGGGGCTTGGCATCCGCCAACAAATGGAGCACGGGCCCCTTATACCTATGGAGAATTTCAACCAATCAAAATAAAAGGCGGGACATTTCAAAATAAGAAAACTGAAAAGGGTTTTGGTTGAAAAGGGTGGTTTTGGCTTCCCACCAAAAGAGCGCAGCTATTTCCCCCCCCCATTGTAGTCTATGGGAATCGCGCAATGCAATCTCGGCGCTCAGACCGGCGGCGGATTGAACAAAAAATCATTTTTATTAGTTGTAAAATATTCTCTGAAAAAGAATCAAACTTTCTCTAAACATAAATAAATTTACCCCCGAACAAGCTTTTTGTCCCGAGCCCGGGGCGCTAATCGGGAATTGAATAAAGAATTCCCGGGAAATACGTTTTTAATTCTGTAAGCTATTTCATTGGCGGCATAAACCAGCAATAAAAAGGACATACAACCTTTTAACTTGGAGGAAAATTGACAAACAGAAAAGAGCGCAAAGACCCATTATAACAAAATTTAGGGAAAAATTGCCCAATCAAAAGGACCAAAGACCCTTTTAAAAAAAAAAAACATTTTTATTAATGTAAATCATTATAGATAAAGCCGGGAAACCTTCTCTAAAAAAAAACTTTAAACCCTAACAACAGTTTTTTCGCCGAGACCGGCGCTCCCTAAGGAATAGCAAAAGAAAACTTCCGGGGAAAACAAAATTTCAAATTGTTTAACTCTTCTCATTGGTCCCAAAACCCACCAACAAATAGGACACGGGGCCCCATTTAACCTATGGGGGAAATTGACCAATCGAAAGGAGCGCAGGACCCTTCAAACCCTAGGGGAAAAATTTTATCAATCTTTTCAAAGCGGCTTCAAAAACGTAAAAAGGAAAACGAGCTGATTGTTGAAGCAGGGGGGGATCCCATTTAGCCAATCAGGGGCCGAGCTACTTTCTCAAGAGTTCTATGGAGAAAAGAAATTCAGACGAGCTCTGTGATTGGCTAAGTTAAAAGAGGCGGGGTTATTTCCCAAATCGTAGACGATTCCCTCCTAGGGGGTTTTTCTAATACAACTGTATAAAACTGTACATGGCAAAAATCACATAAAGACTACTGAAGTTGCCCCGTTTTGGTAATAAAATGAGCAATAATTGGCAAAAAAAATAATGTGCTGATTTTAATTGTCAAACTGAGGGGGCGAATCCAAGTGCAGCGCGGAATGCTTGAAATTGCTCGATTTCGACAACTGCCAGCATTCTCTGTTTCCTAAATTTTTGGGTCCGAACCATACCCCCCAAACAAAAATCCTGCTTGGAGGCCCAAAGGGTCCCAGCAACCCTTAAAGTTGGATATACGAATTGCTTTAAAATTAAAAAGCCGCCAAAATTTATAAAAGGGGTTTTTGGGAAAATTTTTTAAAAACATATGGCCAACCCCCGGGGGAACCCTTGTAAACATTGGGAAAACCTTTGGGGCAACTGTGTGTGACATCTGCGGGTTATGTGCGTGACTTAGTGGCTTTTCCAGCCTTTTTGGAATTTTGGGTAGGGGATCATTTTTGAGGGAACCACATTAATGTTGTCCTTATGTATTGCCCAAAAATGTTTTAAATCCCTTAAATAATTTTCCCCACTTGTTTTGTCTGGGCTGAATTTTCATTTCAATACCCACGGCTTTTTTTTAAATAAAACTGTTTTAATTTTCCCCGCCCCGAAATTCGTTCCTTAATGATCTTGCCAAACAAAAAAACCCAAAAGTTTGGCACGATTTTTAAAATGAAAACCCGGGAACAGTTTTGCAGCAAAAAATTACACACTTGAAGAATAAAATGGCTTTTTAAAACCCCTTAAGGACCCACCTGTTTTGACCTTCCTGAACCCCTATTTTTGAAATCTGACAGGGTTAAATTTTTTTGGGGAAAACTTTTTGAAAAACTTTTACCTTTTATTGGTTTCAAGTTTGTTTTCTCGTCCCAATTTTTTTAATTAAAAAGTTTTTATCCATACAATCCTTGTTTTTTGTAAAAATATCAAAAATTTCTAAATTTGGAAAAATTTGCGATTTTGAAAGTTCAAAATTTCTGGTGCAAGACAGATAATTATCACCCAAAATTTTTTAAACTACATTACAAAATGCCACTATAGGTTTTTGGGTCTTTTTTTAAATGTTTTTTTTTTTTTTTTCAACATTAGGGGCTTAAAATTTAGTAGTAATTTCTCAATTTTTAAAAAATTTGCAATATACATTTTTTTTTGGGACCATCCATTCGCGTGGCTTTTAGGGGCCTGCATTTAATACCCCATAATGTGCCATCTGGAAAAATAGACCCCCTTATTTTTACAACAATTTTAAAGTTTGAAACCCTTCAAAAATTTCACAGAAATTAAAGCAAAAAGGGGGGGAAATTTCCAAATTTCCTTTTTTTTTCAGATTTTCTATTTTCCTTTTTTCAGGGTTACTTTTGTACAGGTAAATGCAAACTTAAATACAATCACCCCGGGCTGCCGTTTTTTGGGTTTTTTTCCTATGTGGGGCCCTAGTTTGCTTTTATTTTAAAAAAAAAGCCCCAAAAGAAGGGCACCCCTTCTCGGGGCTCATTTTCAACGATTTTTTTAGGGCCCCTTTTATTTTTGGGGGCCCTAAGGTGTAAACTTAAAAAACCCCAAAATAGACCAATTGGGGAAAAAAACCCCTTTTTGAAAATTTCCAGGGGGATTTGGGTTTTTCCCCAAGGTTAAAATTTTTTTTACATAAGGGGAAAAATTTTTTTTAATTCTGAATTTTAGGGGAAAAATTTTTTATTTTTGGCCTGGAAAAAAGAACCCCAAAAATTTGGTAAGAAAAATTTTTAATTTGGAAACCCCAATTTTAAAAATGTGTTTATGGAGGGGAAAAAAGGTTTTGGGTTTAAAATTTTGGGGGCCATTGTTTGAAAAGAGCAGCGAAATTTTAAAAATGTTTTGGATTTAACCCTGGGTATTAGGGATATTTTGGGGATTTGGTTGAAATTTTTAAAAGTTTTTTTTTTGCATTGGGAAAAAAATGGGGGAAAAAAAAGTTTGGCTTGTTTTTTTTTTCAAAATTTTGCATTCGCCCGGGGAAATTTTTTTATAACTTTACTATGGGGGGGGACAATTTTTTAAAAATATGATTTTATTAGGTTTTTCTTTTTTTTTTTAAAAGTAGGAAAAACGTCTTAAAAATTTTTTTTTTTTTTGGAAAATTTGAAGTTTTTTTTTTTGTGCCGTGTCGACTGTGTATGGGGTTTTTTTTGCGAGATGAGTTAAGTTTTATTTACCATTATGGGGCATAAGCATGTTCCTTTTTATTAAGGGTTTTTTTGAGAGTTTTGAACAAAATACCAATTTTAGTTTTTTTTTTTTTATTTTTTATACTCACTGTACGGGTTTTATGTCTGGTAGCTTTACCAGAATCAAAAGATTTCCTGATACCCAATTTGTATTTTTTTTTTTTTTATGTTTATACAAAAAAAAACACTTTTATTCAACCGGAAAAAACTTTTTGCATCGCCGTCAGACCATAACTTTTAAATTTTTCTTTTGGGGGCTGTAAGGGCTTGTTTTTTTGAGAGATTTTTTTTTTTTAGAATCTTTTTGGGGGGGCAAGGCTTTTTTATCGCTTTTAAATCCATTTTTTGGGGCCGGGAAAAAATACGCAATTTTTTTTGTTTTTTTATTTTTTTGTTAAAAGGGCTCACCCCTGCAGTATCCATAATTTCTTTTCCTTTGGGGCCTACGATTATGGGGATACCCCCATTTATTTTTTTTATTTGAAACCTTTAAAAAAAAAAAAAAGTGTTTTTAGGGAAAAAAATATTTACACGCTACTTCGAGAGCTATACATTTTTTTTTTTCAGTATACAAGCTTTTTAAGGATTTTTTTGCGGGTAATTTTTAATTGGTACAACTTTGCGTTTTAGGGGTTTTTGATCGTTTTTTTCCTTTTTTGTGCGGGGATGAACAAAAATCTTATTTTATTTTTTTGTTTTTTTTTTTTTACGGCGCAGTTTTCGGAAATTTAAAAACAATTTTTAGGGGAGGGGCAAAAGCACGCCGGGGAACCAAAAATGGGGACTTTTTTTATTTTTGCTTTTTTGGGGGGATTTTCCCTTTTTTAAAAGGGGAAAGGCGGTGTACGTATTTTTATTTTTTTTTTTGTGTTTTTTGGGTTTTTGCTTTTTCATTTTTATACTTTTTCCTTACTTTTTCAATTTTTATTTTTCTTTTTCCCCAAGGGGGTCTCTCATTCAAAAGGGAAAAAGGCAACTTTTTCTATGACGTTCCTATGAAAACTGTCATCACATGCCGGGCCCTCCCCAAGGGGACGGCCGGGCTCGTGATCACAGACAACCCGGAAGGATTCTCTCCTTCCGGGGTGTTTCAAGGGCAACTGCACGGGTGCCCCATCCGTCGTCTGCCGCGCAGAACGCAGGAGGACATTCCTCCTTGGGGCCCCTTTGTTTTTGCGACCCATCTCGCGATAATTAAGGGGTTAACCCCCCCCCCCCCCAGCGATCCGGGGGCGGGGGGACGCGCGGGATGCGCTTAAAAATACGCTGACACCCCGCCCCGACGCGCGAACTCTGCTTTAGGTTTGCGCGAAATCACGGATATCCTACTCCAGGGCATTAACCCCCAAAAACCCCACTAGGTACGTCTTAAGGCATTTAAGGGGAATGACATAAATACTTTCATACCAAAATTTCAAAGTGGGGGGCCCAAAAGACTCAATTTAAACACATTTAGCAATACATTAATAAATAATGGGGGGATTTTTCTAGAAAAATGCCCCCCAACCAAATTAATTTTCCCCCCCTGGGAAAATTTCACTAATGTCACAGCACATAAACTAAGGCAGATGTAGCACCTGTTGGGGCAATGTTTCCCCCTTGGCCAATGTTCCCAGAGTCCACGATTTCTCATTGTTTTTTTTTGGGTTTGGAAAAAATTCTTTGTTCTTCATTTTTTTGTTTTAATTTTGTTGTTCACCAACAACCCACACCCAAATCTTGGTTGGACCTGTGGGTTCCCACATTTTTCCCCTCACCGGCCTTAGTTTGGAGGTTTTTCAGAATCATTTGGGCAAAAAACTCACCCACACCTCAAAAAATAACTATACCCCAAATGGCAAAAATCTGAAACTTCCCCCTTGAAGAACGGGGAACCAAAGAAGGGATAAAATTCTCACCTTTAAACCCCCTCCAATAATCTCCATGTCCAAGTTTGAACAAGTAACTTGGGACCCAAGTCTGGCCATCAATCTTTGCACATAATTTTCCCTACATCAAGCAAAATCTCTGAAGTATATTCCTTATCCAGTTGCATCCAAGCAATCAGCAAGAAAAGAAGCTACAAACACACAAGTCACTAATGACCCGTGTGAACTGGATAAGCGAACCTGTTTCGCAAGTAAGGTTCAAGTTTGCCCCAGCCAACATCTTTCGTTTTCAACCTGCCAAACAGATTTGGGAAATGATGCCAGAGGCGACAAAGATCCACACAAGCATCCAATGTGTTGGCATGTCCCTGTCTCACGAGCTTGTGCCACTAATGTTACAACAGTCAACATCCAAGGAATTTAGTTTCAGTTGTCACCTTAACTCCATGTGGAAAGCAAGGCATATTTGCCCATTGGGTTGGGATACATGTTTCATGTTTGAAGGGCATTAGAGAACAAAAGAATGCAACCGTCGCCCAGTTGATAGTCAGGGACATTGTTTGAATACAAATGTTCACACTGTTTGGCTCATATTAACATACCACTGACCCAAACAGTCAATCCAAACCTTTTTTGGCACAGGTTGTCCAGTGGTGTGCTCTACATTATTGGAAGTATATAAACATCACCGCCTTATGAGTATGCTGGGAGCAGATAGACGTTCCATTCACACCACACACACACGTTTCTAAACCTTCAAGAATGAATCAACAAACTGCTTCATGTCATAACTCATGTGCTTTACATAAATGATAATAAAAAATACAAAAATACACACACACACAGAATAAAAAATTACTCCTGAGGAAGTGGCAACACCCTCAGGATGGCCTGCACATTTTGGTCAATTCGGGCCACCTTGCGTTCAAGACGCTCCAGCGCTGCCAGGATTTGGCGCCTCTCCTCCTGGGCAGTTGGGTCTGCGGATGGCTGGCCTGGATCGTGGCCCGGGGGGAACCGGCACCAATTGATAGTCACATATTCGTCTGTTGGTGCATGGAGTGAAAAGTAGAGAAAATCATTGGTGTCAGGATGGCCAACCCTAATTGCCATCCATGTCCCACCCAGTAGTTTGCAGGTGGTAATCATCAGCCCACACTGTTTGCAAGGTCACCAAAGTATGTTAGTGTTCAGCACATGGCCGTTTTGGCCAAGCAAGGAAGCTGAATTTCCACAAGAATAGGTGGCGTCCGAAAAGGAAAGTGGTTGCCACATTGGGACCTGGGTGTGAGACCAATCCTCTTGCAATGCTCCTTTGGAAACACACCACCATTGTTTGCATCTCTAAACATGATGGGCAACCATGAATGTGTGTAAAGTTGGTCCACTTACTATCTCTGGCTCCGGCCCTTCGCCACCTTCCTCCACATTTATCTCCAGGGGCAGTGTGGCACTGCTGTCCGTGCTGCGGAACTTCCTTCGTCAGTATTGAAAGATTAAACATACGCACAACTCAGGGACATAGTTCAAAGCCATTCCCCGCTACAGTATAAATAGAAACTGACCATGTTAATCCAGTTTTGATGTTCAAGTTTAGGGTTCTCCAACACCCAGATTGCAAACAACAATTGTGGGTCCTGACTGGTGGTATGTAGTCTGGACCAATGATATCACAGACTGTGCCCAAACATATGTGGTGATTTTTTGGGTAAAAGGCCTAGCTTGGCTTGCCGACAGCCATTCATTTCCAAGGGTAAAACAATTTCCTGGTGTGGGCCAAAAAGTGATGGAGACATTGCTCTTCCAAACAGTCCCACTCCCAACACAGGTGTCCAAACATGCCCTGTGAAATGGCAAGGGTTCGCCAAATTTCAATGGGTTTAAGATGGTTCCCATATCCTCTACGCAGTATCCACTTCATCAAGTTGGCTGAAATGCATAAGTCTGTGGAATTATTGGTCTAGGTGGCGTTGCCACCCACCAAATTACTCACCCTTCCACCAGCACCCATAACTTGGTGGAGTTTCTATATTAAAGACATCCTTACCGTCTTCTTGCCGAGATGCTGACCAGACGCCGAAAGAGCCGTGATTTCTTGACTTCAGATCCGCGTATCATTTGCGGGATTGACGGGAGTGTGCTGTGAGCCCAATATGTCCCCGGAGACTCTTTGGCCAGCTGAATGCATGATTTCCCCCTTGAGCACCTATTCGTGCCTTGGGGGCAAATCTCATATTCGCTCCCGCCTAAAACCCGGGAACTATGTGCAGTAATTCTGATGTGGCGATTTGGGCACGAGTCCGGCCGAGTTGTGGCATTGCAATTGCCTGCAACTGGATCTGGTAAATGTGCCAACGGAGGATGTATTTTACATCGGGTTTATTGAGGAAAGGTCAGACACCAATCTAACTCGGTGTTCCTACATATTGATGCCTGGCAACATAGAATGGGGAAAACTTGTGTGGTGTGTCCTTGGTTGTTGGCTAGTTGGTGTGGTTAATCAAGACAGTACTGTAAGCTCCCATTGGTACCAACACCCAAATGTGGTTGGTTTGCAGGACCCAAGTGTTTGAGGTCTCCTTGTTCCAACAAGTGTTTGAGGGAACTTCAATTAATGAGCTGACAGCAGGGACAGAACCTCACATGGTGGGAAGGATCACCTTACCCCCTAACTCAGGGGTACCTCGACATGTAGGCGAGTTTGACATTAGCCCAGAAAGATGGAGACATTCCGGGTAACATTGGAGCCACAAGTTTTTCCCTAACCAAAGCCACAACATGTGGTGTCCCCACACAGTGCAATAGTTTGGTGACCAATATGGTCTGCAAGATGAAGAAATGTTCTGTGTGAAATTACAGCAGGGATGTTTTGATGTGGTTGACCTGCCACACCGGCTGGGCTTCTGCCTCCATGTCCTGCAGTTTGTTGTTGTTTTTGCCCTTAACTGAAATATACTTCCTTCAAAAAAAAATATACAAGGGCAAGTCAGGGTCAACAACAGCTCATTCACAGACACATGATCGAGCAGACAGAGTAAATGAGGTTTGCACCAGGCCGAAGATTTAACATTGTGGAAATATGTGCCCTAGGGCCCATCCTTCAATAGATGATTTGCGGACTGGTGGCAATGTAACCAACTTGCCGATTCACAAAGGCAAAGTAAGGCGTCTTTTCGGGCGAACTTCTGGGTCATGGCTCTTGGTGCCTCATGGGTTTCCAAACGGAAACACTACCGACCCGTCTAGTGTCCCCTATGGAAGGTCCAGACCAATGAAAGTTGACCCCTCCTTGTGGCCGTGCGATAGGTGCCGCTAATTACACGCTGTCCAATGTAGCCTTCATGCCCTGCTTTTTTTTTTTTTTATCCTCAAACTAATAGTTGCCCTGTGGGCATAAACTAAACCACTCAAAATATGCATAGTAAGCATATCCTCTCCCAACAAACCTTACATATTGTTTCACATACTTGCCATCGTACCTAGGTCTACACTGCAGTGGGACCAAAAAAGCTTAGAAAAGTCCAAGGGCCCCAAAATGTCAGTAAACTGCATTTTTGGGTCCACTGGCTGGCCCAAGCAGCTGACCCAAGGGCCGTGTTGTTTGTAGAAATTGTGTTTTGGAGTTGCTGCTGTGGCCAATTATTTAATGCTTGTTTTTTAAGCCTTTTTGGTTAGGAATGCAATTACATAAAGCCCCCTAGCAGGTAAACTGCACCCTTCCAAAGGCCCAACAAATATTATACTTTGCATTTATCTGTGAGCTGGTTTGTGGTGTTGTGGGTTTGAGTCTGACAAATGCGTTGCATTTGTCCCCAAACAGAGCTTTGGTGAAGGATGTTGGACCAAAAGGACCTTGTTACACGTTTTTTGTCACATATACCATTATGTTAACATATTTGTGTTGCAAGAAAGTTCGCTTGGTTGGTTTGGACAAAACACATTGGTTAAACAATGATTGTCCAAGAATGCATTTGGTCAGTGAGTAGGCTGTGGATTAGCCAACGCACGAGTACGGCCAAATCGTTCCTAAAGCATTCTCTTTCAGCCAGAAGGCTAATCGCTTTATGGGCGGCAAAATATGGTGCCAAAACTTTCTGCCCACAAAACTGACCCAAAATGTAGCTTTTGAAGCCAACATTGTACACAAATCATGAGCAAACAAAGCATCATCGTTTTCTTCTAAAAGGTAACACAAAGGACACAGCAGACACTTCTTGCCAATTTGAAAGATGGGTCTAACGCTTTGGCCGAACACTCGAGGTTGTACTTGGATCATCTGGGAGGGTTTAGCATAGAAACCTAGCTCCAAAAACGCACAGCCTTTACATAGACTCCTGAGGAGAATAGTTGTGCCGTGATGTAGCATTTGGTCGAACATGTGCCAAAACACCAAACCATGCCTTGAAAAAACAACACTAAAAAACATCATGTAAACATCAGGACGTTTTTTTTTTCTCCCTTTACAATCTATGAAGCTGTTTACAATATATTGTCTGCGTTAGAAGAAATGGCAGCACGTTGCAAAAATTGACTCTTTTCTGGCAGTGTAGACATAGCCTTACCAATACTGCTGGGAAACAAAGGGAGCCAGGAATGGAAGGAAATCATGACTCAATAATCCCTGTGGCACTGCGCTGGGCAACACTTTACTTAACTAATCCAAAATTCGCCAGTCTCTCACCTGGGTAGGTAAATTGCCTAATTAATATGTATTGGAGAGGGTCAGGTGATCGGCCCTACAATGCTAACAATGAGGAGCCAAGCCAATCTGCCAAACAGCTGTGTCGGGCGCAGCTGCGTCTACAGTGGGCGCGCGCTAATGTCAATGCAAGCCATAGGGTAATTGTTCAGCGGCTTTATAAAGGCGCCGTTTGTGCTGCGTCTATCTATTCATCTTGCGCTTATGATCAGAGAGAAAGCACGGGCAAAGGACGCAACTGCATTATTCGGTATCTACCACGGGCGGGACGGGCGTGTCGACTTCAATGTGGTGAATGCTTGCGTGGTTCTGCCTCAGCGGCCACAGGCCAGTGTGATTCAATTACTATGGTTTGACAATGCCTGTTGCATTGGCAAACCGTGGGTAACGATGGGACACACAAGCAGCACATCGGCGCCTGCAAGGCGCATCTGCGGCTCGACTCTGGGGCGCCAGCTGTACAAACTGAAGAAATGTGTAGAAAAAGGGGCTCCGTTACGGGAAATAGTGTAGTTCAAAATCTGTAAGCTCTTCTCATTGGTCGGCCGAAACAAACCAATCAGAATAGGAGCGACAGGGACCCATTATAAGCTATGGAGAAAGTATTGACCAATCACATACAAGGGTGGGACAGTTCAAAATACAGTAAAAATGCAGAAAAGAGCTGATTGGTGGAGCCCAGGTGGCAGATATGAATCCACCAATCATATGTAGTACGTCTATTTTGAATGGAGAAAGAGGGGTGCGATAGAAAGTGACGCCCTAAACGTTATTACTGTTCTATTGGAAATATTCTGGAGTGTTATTGGTTGGGGGGAAGAGGGGCTGTCCAGCTTAGCCAATCAGCGGCTGAGCGACCTTCTCATAGAGTTCAATGGGGAAAAGAAATGCAGAGTGAGCTCTGTTTGTGATTGGCTAAGTTAAAAGAGGCGTGGTGATTTGGACCAATGGGAGAGCGAGCGACGCTCTTATGGGTTTTCTAATGCAATCTCTATTCAATATGTACTGGCATAATCCAATTAGAATCTCACGAAGTAGTAACCGATGTTTATATCAGTGGAAAGGAAAAAACAATAATATGTGGCTAACGCCACTAACCCACTCGAAAATGCACCAAACTAAATAATTTACCTATCTTGTTTTGCCTTTCACCCATATTATTGAGAATTGCGTAACTAAAACACCGCAACCCGCCACAAATATGTTACAAATTTTTTCTGGGTTGATTTGGCGGCTACACCCATATAATTGCTCATTTTTAGATTACACATCGGGCAATTTCGAGAGTCTTTGCGTTTGGATTTTCAGGCCATGTACATTTTTAACAGATAGCATTAGAAAACCTATAGGACGTCGCTCGCTCTCCCCATTGTCCAAAAAACCGCGCCTCGTTGAATTAGCCAATCTCAAACCCTCTCGCTTTGCATTGCTTTCCCCATAGAACTCTATGGAGAAGGGTAGCTCAGCCTCTGATTGGCTAAGCTGGACAGCCCCGGTTCCCCAACCAAATCACAGTCGAGAATTATTTCCCATAACAGTAATAACTTTAGAGGCCGCCCTTCTATCGCTCCCTTCATTCTTCCCTTCCAAATGACGCACTACATCAGATTGGGGGATTCATTCTCTGGCGCCTTGCCTCAACCAATCAGCACTTTTCTGCCTTTTTACAGTTATTTTTTTAACTGTCCCGCCTTTGGATTTTTGATTGGTCTACACTACCTTGGGAAAAATAGCTTATAATGGTTTTTCACTGTCGCTCCTCTTGGTGATTGGTTAATACTCCTCCATAGGTTATAATGGGCAACTGTCACTCCTAATCCTGATTGGCTGGTTTATGCCGACCATCAGAAGAGCTTAAACAAATTTGAATTACGGTATTTCCCGGCAAATGTCTAAATTGCAATTCTTTATGTAGCGCCGTCTCAGGCGACAAACGCGTTGTTAGGAATTTACTGATTAATGTTTATAGAAGGTATCAGCTCTTATTTCAAGAGAATATTTTACAACTAATACAAATGTTTTTTTAATCATACCCAGCCGCACAGCGCTGAGAGCCGAGATTTCATTCTCCGATCTCTCCATATACTACAATGGGAGAAGTAAAGCTCGCGCTCTGATGGGCTGGGATAGCCAAGCCCTCGCTAGCTCAACCAATCAGCTCTTTTTGTACTTTTTTCGAGAATGTTAAACTGTCCCGCCTTTGCATATGATTGGTCAATACTCCTCCATAGGTTTTAATGGTTCACTGTCGCTACGCTTCTGTTTGGTTGTTTTACGACGACCAATGAGAAATCGCTTTGAGAATTTGAAGGACTTGTAATTTGCCCAACCAATTTCAAATAAGCTTCTCCAAGATTTGGAGACCGGTTTAAATGGCTCCAACAAGCTTAGCTTACTTTTTGTGACCACGAGCACATTTCTCACTTTTACTTTGGCCACAATCAGGATAACAACTACTCCAGATGTAAGTTGTGGCGCAAAGTAACTTAATTTTTTCGTATTTCAGCACATGGAGATCGGGCAATAGCCCGGTTTTGTGCAGTTCTCTTGGATGAACCTGTCAGCCACCTATTACCCGAGGGCGCCGGCCCAAACTTCCGGCCCCGTTTCAGGTTGACCCACATGCCAGAGATAGATCTGACCGCACAATTTCGGCTAAACCTGCTGCGATTCAGGAGCTATTGTGACATGACTGGGACATTTGTGGCCCACCAAAGCCAACGAAACCCAGGCGATCCCACCCATGGACCAAAATTGGCTTGAGTGTATTAGTACTTACCTGGCATCGTGGTCTTTCCCGCATTGTGTCGCAGACCGTTTTGGCATGACCCAATCCACATTTAGTCGAATTTTACACCAAGTAATCAATAACATGGTGCCCTTGTGTCGCCATTACATCCAGTTTCCCATGGACCAGGCGCAACAACAGCCAGTGAAAACCGCCTTTTACCAGCAAGCCGGCTTTCCAAACGTCATTGCGATTGTCGACTGCACCCATATCAGATTGATTCCCCCTGCCGATTCCGAGTTGATGTACCGAAACAGGAAAGGATTCCATTCCATTAATGTCCAACTGACCATTGACCATCAAGACTGATCACAGACATGGTGCCAAAATTTCCCGGTATCCACTCATGATTTCCTTCATTTTGGAGAACACCAGTTGTTATACCAGCATGAATACTGGCGCAATTGCATCTGGCCTCATATGGGTATGTAATGAGGTAGGCTTGTTCTTGCCACATTGTTTGGTTTGTTTTTCAATTCTTTTTCTCTCTCCATAGGAGACAACGGCCAAAAATGACAGTTGTCCTAATGACTCCCTATCCTGAACCCCCAAAACACCACAGAGAAGGTTTTAATGCTGCCCACCGAACACTAAGACACAGGTGGAGCGGGTATTTGGTGTCCTAAAAGTCCAGGTTCCGATGTTTGGACATCTCGGCCGTCATTTACTGTACCGCCCGAGATGTGCTTCAAGATAGTCCTGGCCTGTGCTATACTCCATAACATGTGCAGAAAGCACCAGCTGCCGGACCCGGAACCAGCCAGCCAAGAGACGGAAGGGATGGAGGACACCCACACCCGAGCACACTCGAATTGTGAGGGCACAGGTGGCGGAGTCAACTCACGCTGGAGGTTTTTTTAAGGTCATCTCCCAACGAGAGCGAATATATAACTGGCTCGACACTGAACATGAAGGAGATCAACAGGTGGCCCCAGGGATTTTTGGCAAACACAGCTGTGATCAGTCCCTTGAATGGTGCATGAGATGACATTTCTGGACTGGCAACCTTCCTGTTTTGGTAGAGAGCCGGAATGGGCTTGGGGAAGAAATCATATGGTGCAGTTGACTCAGACAATGACCGGAGGTAAGCTGCCTGCTGCAAAAGGCATATTCCCTGGCTGTTGGTCAGCCTGGTCTAAGGGAAAAAGTGGGGGCTGGCGACACAAGGGCACCTTGTTATTGATAAGGTGGTAGTGGACTTTATGTGGATTGGGTCACACCAACATGGTGTGCCACACAACACTGGAAAGACCCCCATGCCACGGACTACAGGACAGTTTGGTCATTGGTGGGATACCATGGATGCTTGGCTTTGGTTGGGGGGAATATTGTGGCTTGATCAACCTGCTTCTGAATACCGGGATGCTTTCTGGCAGAAATTGAAAGCTGATAGTTTGCTGCCCCAAACAGTGCCTGAAGGTTTGTGGGTGTCATGTTATCTGGGGCATTAAGTCGGGCCAAAGCACACTTGTGGCCCCAACTCCCTGTGCTAATCCAATCACAAGTGGTGCTTTCTGTTTCCTACATCCAAACCAAGTCAGCTTTGGGAGTGGTCAAGCATTTTTTTTTTTTTTTTTTGGCATGGCAATTTTGTCACCCATATGTGTTTACGAATATTAAACAGTAAAACCGTTATTTGTGTTTGATAGTTAAATTACATGTACTAGTTGGGCAGCTATGTGTATTGGCCCAAGTGCAGATTGAAAAAGGCCAAAAGGTCGCTGAACACATGACACACTTGCAAACATTGGGTGTTGGGTGTCAAAAGTTTGGTTGGGCAATCGGCTAAATTGGGCTAACCCACTCAAGGGTGCTCTGTTTCCGAGTTGGTCAAGAACCTAATCCCCAAACCACCCATAGTTTGCCAGGTGAGCTCCACACAACCAAGCATGCTTTTGGTCACCACCAAAAAACACAAGGAGGGCCATTGTCACCTATATGGGTCTGACATGGATCGGGGGATGGCTGGCCATAGTCAGCACACAGCATTTATGGGATGACCCAAAAAGGTGACATAACATGGGAAATGTCCTATCTTGGCAACATCAGGGAAGGCTGTCACACTTTGGCAGTCGGGAAACATAGGAAATTTTTTTTAGCTAACCTAATACGAAATAACAGCCGTCAAGAGCCCTACGATCTTCGGATGTGTGTTGAATGTTAACACTGAGTCATTTCTAAAAAGATTAGAACACCAGGGAACACTCACCCCTCCCAAGTCGGTCCCACCTGTCAGAAAAATTGCAGTCTCCCAATGACTTTGGTGACAATAGCAACCAATCAGGACACCACTTGCATTTCATTTTGTGTTTTGGACAACGGAGAGTGGCGCTGGGATGGGTTGCTAAGGGCCACAAAGTGATTGCTGTACGGAGTCAGGTTTCATACATGTCACCCTTAGAGGGTTGAAACAGTTTTTGTCTTTCCAGACCACAAAAAATGCATTCCAAAGTGGGCCTGGGCACTAATTTGACTACTGGATGGACCGAAAAAACCATACGGCGAATCCTAGTGAAATTACAGTCAGCTGTTGATAACACTAAACGACACACAGTGGAAAAGGTAACAGGTTTTATTGCACAATACATTGTAACATCCAAATACAACTTCCGGAAAAATACATCAACTAGACAGCAAGGCCCAAGTGGTGGGGTGCACAAAATATGGTTGTAATATAAACAAAAATGTATGTGGGCTAAAACATTAAGGAAAGTCCACTTGCAGGTTTTCCAAAACCTGGCTTGGAAGCCTTGGGTGTAACAGCTTGGAGGAGCCAACACAGTGAGCGATCCCCATGGGCCCAACCGAAGGCCCAAAAACACTTTTCCAGTTACCCTCCAAGTCAACTATGGGTGAGTTTGGCCATTAGGGAGTCTGTTAAAATTTGACGTGCTTGGCAACACGGTTTGAGCGGAAACGGTGTGTGCCCATCTACCACGACAAGGTGACCCTCATATCAGATGGGACCCTACCTAATCCCAAAAAAAATCCCACCTGAGCCACTAAAAAAACACAAAAATATAAGCACCAACTAGCTTCTGCAGGCCATGTTAGACATGGTGGGTAGGTTTTTTTTGGTTTGTGCCACATGTCTTGCGACGATGGCTTTGTTGTTGGGCCGGCACGCTCTTGGCCCTTCTTTTACCTCGTTTCTTGGCACGTGTGGCCATGGTTGGAGGAACCTCTGCCACAGCCCCAGGTGACCGGCTCATCTCCTTCTCTACATCCACTGGCAGGGGTCTATGAAGAATCGATGGAATGTGGCGAAGAGGGTGCCTGTTGGATGAGCGGCACGGCTCCATCTCAATATTAAGTCTTCCCACTGCGTAGCTACAGTGGAATGTTTGAAACCCGGGATTATTGGCGGCCACAATCCCCGAATCCAGAGTCCTCCATAGCAACTGGCTGCGGGCCTTGGATTTAAGTACTGGGATATTTTACCCATCTCTCAAGAGCCATCGTCTATTTGGATGTGGCCCATGCTAATCATGACCTCCAACAATTGTTGCCATCTGGCATCCGTGCTCCCTTCATTCCGAGTCCAGCAAAGTGACCTATACGCTGCATAAGCTCTGCAGTAGAATTGGGAAGCTGGGGCTGGTGGTGACGGCTCAGGTGGCCAGCTTCCCCAGCACTTGGACTCTTCACCAGGCTGCTCCGCAGATGCTGGGAACATTTTTGAAGGCGCAGCCACTGGCTCTGCAATCATTGGTTTTCACACCACCAAGAAAGAAAGGAGAGAAAATATATTAGCAACAAACATTCAGGGATGTGACATAGCAGACAATTAGGCACAGACATTATTATGTTTGCACTTAGGTCATCAAGGAGCAAAGTATGTGATTGACTCAAATGTCCTATTACAAGTAAATACACACATGCTGTATGACAAATCCACAACGATTGCTATTAAAGGATGAAGCAGCCTTTCAAGATTAAGGGGGAATTTGGAGTGAAAAACCCAGTGGTTGAGGTGGCGGGGTGAGTGCAGTGGACCGTCTGCATATTCTCCAAACACACTTCTACACGGACATGTTTTGGGGCCAAAGCCACCCAAACATTCCACAGGTTTGAAGTTTGGGGTCCTTAGTTTCAAAGGTGAAAGTGGGTGGCGGAGGGGATAATTTAGCTTGCTATGGTGGTCTCTGACACTACCTCTGGCTGACCCACAACCTCATGAGGCGTTCTAACGCAAGGTTGCCAAGAACAGCAACTTGCCGCACATTAACCGGAATTATTTTCAAGCCTCGCTTTGTACACCAGCTCAAAGGGGTGTGTGCAGGATTTGTGTCAAAAAACCAAAAGACAAGAGTTGAACAGCCCTGGCTATAATTGACACTGTACAGGTTTCTTGCCTTACAAATAACTTTCAACAAGGGACCAACAATTGCACGTCCAAATGGCAGGTAATGTGTGGACCATGAAACCAGTCACGTAACTGCTCATTGTGAAACACTTATTGTACCTGGGACAACCGCTGGAAAGGTCGGAAATTAAGTACATGTAACACAACAGCATTTAGCTAACCATAAATTTCAACACAAACATATTCTACCTTAACAATCATACAGTCTGCCCATTATCAACATGTGGAAGTCATAATGACAGCAAGGGGAAACATGTGTCTTAGAATATAATAAAAGACACGATGAACAACAAAGGACACCTTACGGAGTGAAAACTGACATGCAGTATGATGCCTTGTTACAAACAGAGCAAGGTGAGTTTTCCAATTGAGGTAAACATCAAAGCAGACCATAAACGGACAGATACCACACATAAACACAATGCGCAACTAAGACATTATCACAAGTGATATGGTGGCCCTTCGAAGGTACCTGATACTGTATGTTTCACATAGAGGGAGCCAACCAACACAACAGCCTCTAGGATATGCTCCATCTTGTGGAGACCTACAGTTTCCCAATTCACACACCCTCCACAACCCTGAACATCCTTCAAGCAGCCCTCCAGACCATTTGTACTTACCGGTGTGAAGGACATCGACGGCTCCAATACCTTGGACCTGCTCGGGGGCGAAGGTAGCCGCACCTGCCGATCCATGGCATCAAATGCCGGGTGCACAAACCATTCCTGGGCCGCCTCAGCCAGCCCTTCTTGACGCGCCGCCGCACATCATACCAGCGCTTGCGGCACTAGTTGGCGGGTGCGCTGCTCAAGCCCCCTCAGAGTTGACTCGCTCCGCAATGGTGCACCGCAATGGTCTTCTCGCCCATGGGAAACCTGTCCAGGCGAGCCGCCAAACAGGGAATGATTGACCAAAATCTGGGGCAAAAGAAAAAAATCGCGTCAAGACAAGCACTTACACCCATGCAATTTAGTGCTGTTAACTACCAATAAACAACCTTTGCTACAATGAGGCTGATAATGGCTAACACATATACGCAAGCTAACAGCAGAGGCAGAACTGGCGTTGAAGGGGAAAGAAACACTACAAAGCTCACGTCACAGTATATCATGATTCGACTTGATGTAAACCGGGCCCCCTTTTTTTGCCCTTCTACGAAACCCAACTTCTCTGGGAGGCCCAACAGAAAATGGCACAGTTGAATAAACACCCCCAAAACTCACACATCCATACCCAAATATTGGTGGAAGGAGGCCGGCCCCATCACCATCAACCAACATATTGCACCCTTTGGGACACCAATCGCTGAGTTTGATAGACATACCCCAAGCAGGCAGTATGTACTAGTGGCACTAGTTTGGGCAGCGGAACACATCACTTACTCCTCAAACAATTTGATTCTCCATGGCAGAAAAGTTGCGACTCTTGCTGCGCCCTGCCCCTTGCGACTCTCCCGAGGCCCCAGTAAGAGCAGGGGACGAAGCTCGGGGACGCGAGGCAGCATGAATGAATAAGAAAGCCGCCAAGGGGGAGTAGAAACAGCAAGGTGGAATAAAGGCTGAGAGCCAGACCGCTGAGACTCGTGTGGGGAGCGATCATAGGAACAAGAGGGCTGGGGATTACTGTGCTCTGTGTCCCCAGTAGAAGGTGCAGCTGGCGTATCAAGCCGTTCCCGACGCGCAAGCACCGCCATAACCTCGTGCATCAAATGCATAGGAATGCTGAGGACATGCGATCTGGGCCTAGCAGGCTCCATGCAGCTGGAATCCTCCTATTGTGTATAGAAGGCAGCAACGAAGGTGAATCAGACGACTTTTTTATATACAGGTGAAGCGCATTAACTAATGCGCCGAAATCCCCGGCACTTCGCCTCACACACAGGCGAGTGCTGTTGGAGATTATGCCGCACGTCTGAACGCACCTCAGCGGCCGCCATAACCTGAGGCCAGGGTGGGTTTCCTCGACAAAAAATGGGGAGAACTCTAAGATGTAAAACAATCATCAATGAATTCATGTTGTCTTGCTTATTTGCGTTATCCCCATATTATGATCATTGCATAACAAAACAAAGAATCCAAATGACCAGGGAATTCATATTTCTTTGTTATTTTCGTAACCCAATATTAGTGTTCATTGATATACAAATCGGACAACTTCTGTAGTCTATATTTGATATTCTGGCCATGTACAGTTTTATTACAGATTGCATTAGAAAACCCATAAGAGCGACGCTCGCTATCCCATTGGTCCAAATAACTGCGCCTCTTTTAATATTAGCCAATCCACCAACAGAGCTCGCTCTGCATTTCTTTTCCGCATAGAACTCTAAGAGAAAGTAGCTCACGCTCTGATTGCCCCCGCTAGCTCAGCCAATCAGCTCGTTTTAGCCTTTTTACTGTATTTTGAAGTGTCCACGGCCTTGGGAATGTGATTGTCATATTTTCTCCATTGCTTAGAAATGAGCCACTGTCCCACTCCAATTCCTGATTGGTCAATACTCCCTCATGGTTAGAATGGGCCACTGTCGCTCCGATTCTGATTGGCTGTTTTTTATGGCGACCAATGAGAAAGGAGAAAAACAAGTTTGAATTACTGTATTTCCCGCAATTCTCGATATAGGCCATTCCCTATGTAGCACGCTACACGGCGACCAACCGCTTTGTTTCGATCTAACTGATTTATTTGTAGAGAAGTGTTTCTGCGCTTTATCTGATAATGTGGTTTTACACTTTATAAAAAGGATTTTTTTATTCATACTCCATGCCGGCACGCTCTGAGAGCGAGTATTGCATTTGCGCCGATGTCTCCATAACTAGAATGGGAGAAGTAGTCACTCCTGATGCTGGGATAGCCAAGCCACGCTAGCTCAGCCAATCAGCTCCTTTTCTGCCTTTTTACTGTATTTTGAACTGTCCCCCCTTTGAATAGATTGGTCAATTATTCTCCAAAGGTTAGAATGGCTCCCTGTCGCTCCATTCTGATTGGTCCATTCTCCTCCATAGGTTAGAATGGGTCAACTGTAGCCCTATTCTGATTGGTCAATAACTCCTCCATAGGATATAATGGGCCACTGTCTCTCCTATTCTTGATGTGGCTGGTTTATGCCGACCAATCAGAATGAGCTTAAACAATTTGAAATTACTGTATTTCCCGGCAATTCTCTCTATTGCAATACCCTTAATGTAGCGCCAGTCTCGCGACAACGCGTTGTTCGGCATTTACCCTGCTTAATTTTTAGGAGAAGGTTTCAGCGTCTTTATCTGATAATTTTTTTTAACACTTAATAAAAATGATTTTTTTTTTATCATACTCCTGCGCACGGTGCTGAGACCGAGATTGCATCTGCGCCAGATCTTTCCATAGACTAGAATGGGAGAAGTAGCTCGCGCTCTGATTGGGCTTGGGATAGCCAAGCCACGCTAGCTCAGCCAATCAGCTCTTTTCTGCCTTTTTACTGTATTTTGAACTGTCCCCCTTTGAATAGATTGGTCAATTGTCTAAATAGGTTAGAATGGTCACCTGTCGCTCCTAATCTGATTGACAATTCTCCTCCATAGGTTAGAATGGGTAACTGTCGCTCCTATTCTGATTGGTCAATACTCCTCCATAGGATATAATGGGCCACTGTCGCTCCTATTCTGATTGCTGGTTTATGCCGCCAAATGAGAAGAGCTTAACAATTGAATACAGTATTTCCCCGGCAATTCTCTCTATTGCAATTCCTTATGTAGCGCCGGGCTCAGGCGACAAGCGCGTTGTTCGGGATTTAACTGCTTTATATTTAGAGAAGGTTTCTGCGCTTTTATCTGATAATGTTTTACTACATAATAAAAATGATTTTTATTCATACTCCATGCCGCACGTCGCTGAAGCCGAGATTGCATTGCGCCGATCTTTCCATAGACTAGAATGGGAGAAGTTGCTCGCGCCCCTGATTGGCTGGGATAGCCAAGCCACCCTACTCAGCCAATCACTTTTTTCCCTGCCTTTTTACTGTATTTTGAACTGTCCCCCTTTGAAATATGATTGGTAAAATTTTTTCTCCATAGGTTAGAATGGCTCCCTGTCGCTCCTATTCTGATTGGTCAATTCTCCTCCATAGGTTAGAATGGGTAACTGTCGCTCCTATTCTGATTGGTCAATACTCCTCCATAGGATATAATGGGCCACTGTCGCTCCTAGTCTGATGGCTGGTTTATCCGCCAATGAGAAGAGCTTAAACAATTTGAATTACTGGTATTTCCCGGCAATTTCTCTATTGCATTTCCTTATGTAGCGCCGGTCTCGGCGACAAATGCGTTGTTCGGGATTTAACTGCTTTATTTTTGAGAAAGGTTTTCTGCGTTTTTATTGATAAGTTTTACATTTAAAATAAAAATGATTTTTTTATTCAACTCCATTGCCGCACGGCGCTGAGAGCCGAGATTGCATTGCGCCGATCTCTCCATAGACCACGATGGGAGAAGTAGCTCGCGCTCTGATTGGCCGGCATAGCCAAGCCCCCGCTAGCTCAACCAATCAGCTCTTTTCTGTATTTTTACTGTATTTTGAACTGTCCCGCCTTTGATTTTGATTGGTCCAAACTTCTCCGTAGGATATAATGGGTCTTTGTCACTCCTATTCTGATTGACTGGCTTCTGCCGACCAATGAGAAGCGCTTAAAGAATTTGAATTACTGTATTTCCCGGCAATTCTCTCTATTGCAATTCCCGATGTAGCGCCGGTCTCGGCGACAAATGCGTTGTTCGGCATTTAACTGCTTTATTTTTAGAGAAGGTTTCAGCGCTTTATCTGATGTTTTACACTTAATAAAAAAAAATTTTTTATTCATACTCCATGCCGCACGGCGCTGAGAGCCGAGATTGCATTGCGCCCATCTCTTCATAGACTACAATGGGAGAAGTAGCTCGCGCTCTGATTGGCCGAGATAGCCAAGCCCCCGCTAGCTCAACCAATCAGCTCTTTTCTGTATTTTTACTGTATTTTGAACTGTCCCGCCTTTGATTTTGATTGGTCAATAGTTCTCCATAGGTTTTAATGGTTCACTGTCGCTCCTATTCTGATTGGCTGGTTTATGGCGACCACGTAGAATAGCTTTCCGAATTCGATTTCATATATTTCCCGGCGATTTACAAGATCCGATTTCCTGATGTTGCACTGTTCTGGATTTTTGGAAAGTGATTGGATTTTGTTTTTCTTTCTTTAGGTTTCAGCTCTTTTCCAGAGAATGTTTGACGCCTTTATAAAGGCGATTTTTGGAATCTTCCTCCACACGGACATGTTTAAGGAATTCTCACTGTTTTCCAGCACACACTGGCGAGATGCAACAGAGTTTACATCGCATGTATGATAGCACTACGTCGGGCGGCGATTCATAGGCGCAGGCATGCACTGCGCCTAAGTCCCGCACTGCGCCCCACACACTGGCGAGGCACAGCGGAATTTTCATGGTATGTATGCGCGCGCCCCGGCGCCGACATAAATCAGGCGCAGCTTTCACTACAAATCTGGCAGAAAGGTGTGGCGAGATTCATACATGTCGCCCATAGTCTTTAAGGTAAGCCAGTGGATTTATTGCTCGCTTTGCTCTTGGCAATTCTGAGGTGGATGGTTGTGGGTTGGTGTCAGAATCACTTGAAGTAATACTGTAACTTTGTGCTGGTTCACAGTCCTCCAACACTTAGCTTTCTGAATCAACAAACTTCTTTACAAATTCTGCACTTTTGTATTTCTATCTAAATCCTCTAGGACCACCTGAGTGCCTCTTTTTTCCTTCAAAATATATGGTTCAGGTTCAAAAAATGGAGACAAAACGATCATTCTGAAGCAACACCTTATCTCCTTGTCTAAGGCCACTAGTTTGACAGTGGCACCGATAGTTTGTGTATCGTTTGGCTCGGATCTTCCTTTCCTCATCAATTTCCCTGAAATTGTCCAAACCTGTAGGAGAAGAAGCCTCGATGTTTGGTAATTTTGTCCTGAATTTGCGAAGTTCAGCAGAACCCACTCCAGTTATAGTGTGGGGGGTGGTTTGATAAGCCAAAAGAAAACATCACAGTTCTTTTTTCCAGTCCCTTCTCTCTAAATGAGCAATCCAAAAAGTTTTCAACAGGTTTCGGTTCTGGCGTTCCACTTCCCCGTTAGCTTGTGGCCAGTATAGGGTTGTACGACGGTGTTCAATGGCATTTGATTTTAGATAATCCTGAAATTCCTGAGAAATAAACTGGGCACCATTATCGCTCACAATCAGTTTAGGCAAACCATGAGAAGCAAAGATGTGCTCCAACACCTCAATTACTGTTGATGAAGTTGCTTTAGTGAGAACTACCACCTTTTGCCACCTTGAATAATAGTCCACAACGACTAAGAGATGGTATCCAGATGGGATGTAACACAGAACAATAGCCAGATCTTCCCATGGTCCCTTAGGTAGAACAGTATGTGTTACTGGTTCTGGTTTAGGTTTGCTGGCCACCAGCTGACAGGCTCCACATAAGGAAACCATACGTTCCACATCCTTTTTGATTCCTGGCCATCAAACTTTCTCGTGTAATTGTTGTTTGGTTTGCACAATACCTTGGTGGCCCTCATGGGCTAAGTTCAAAGTTTGTTTTCGTAATTCTTTAGGCATCACAATACGATTTCCACGTAGAACTAATTGTTCAGCAATACTCAGTTCATGTTTTATTCTGTGATATCCTGGGTCACAATCCTTTCACGTCTCATACCTGATACACTGTCTCAACTGTGCAATTTCTGGGCCAATTCTTCAACCTAATGTGGTGTCAATGTTTGGGGAATGGCTTCCGCAGAAAAAAAACGAATGTACTCTTCTGCTAAGTTATGACATGGTGCTGAAGACTGGGACAATCTGGAAAGTGCATCTGCTGCATTAGTAGGCCCAGGTCTGTATCGCACTTTAAATCGGTATGGTAACAATCGAAGAACCCATCTTTCAATTCTGGCTGATGGTTTTGATCGAGGAGAATATATCCCATCCAGTGGCTTGTGATCTGTTATAATTTCAAAATCAAGTCCATATTGATAGGTGTAGAACTCTTTCTCAGTCTGAGAATAACGTCTTTCCACATCAGTAAGGGATCTGCTTGCATACTGAGTAAGTCTGTAGTCGCCTGTGCATTGCCTCTGTACTAAGATGGCCCCCAATCCCACAGGGCTGGTATCGACAATAGTGATAAGCGATTACGTTGACTATCGTCATCGGGTCGATAGTCGATATTGCCAATTATCAATAAGATATCCGATAGTCGATAATAGATTATCGCCGATGACCATTAAGCTTTTGAAAAGGGAACAACACCTCTTTTATTTTACACCCCAAAGAG
>JAODAL010052919.1:0-25652 GCA_025379985.1 Phyllomedusa bahiana
TGTTTCTTTGACCCAAAAACCCGGGAAGACAAAAGGGGTGGCTGCTAGCTGCCACTGTACGGCTGCAGGTCTAAAAAACGGGCAAAGGGAAAGGGGGGGGAGGGTCTCGGGTGGTGCGGTGGTACCCGGGCGACGGGGGGCGAACAAAGGCGATCCCTGATCATGATCTGAAGACAGGGGCAGCTGAGGAACGTTTTGGGGGTGGTGGAGGAGAGGAGCGGGAGCAGGGGGGTGTGAAGTGGTTGGGGGCCCCGGGCGGGGTCGGCCTCATGTTGGTGGGGGTTAAACCCCTAAGTTCTTCCCTCTATTTATGCTTTAGGGAAAGGGGCGGCATATGACATCGGGGGTAAATCAGAGGCTTGCCAAAGAAGGCCCAGGCTTGAGAGGTCTGGCCTTTTTGACGGGATAAGCGGGGAGGGGGGTTTTTCGCTGAGGGGCTGGCGGAATCTATCAGCGGCTTCGCGCCCGCCCTCTCCTTTTTTGGCGGGACCCTACTGACAATACCCCAAGTCTTCCTCCTCTTCATGATGAAGCCTGAAAACAAATTCTGCTGAAAAGACTGTTGTCCGCAATGTCTCATCATATCATCAACACAGGTGGCTTCGTCGTCCTGACGTTCTGCTCCAGGAGAGGGGGTTAAAGCGAGGCTCAAGGCGTTCCCCGACCCGCCCGGGTTTTTCCCGTTGCCCGGGCTCCTTTCCCCTCTGAGGGCATCGAAATGGTGTCGAGCAGAAAAAAAACTCCTTTTTGGCCCTCTTGATCTTTTTAAATGCTTCTGACCCAACCGCATTTTGTCATAAAGGGGTCTTAAAAATGGTTTTTTCCCACGGGGGTACCGAGTTGCATTTGGCTGCTTCATTTGGACGGTGCTGTAGGTGAGACTTTGGGGCCGGCTGGGGGCGGGAGGTAAATGCTGGATGCAGGTTGCATTAACCACTGAGAACAGATTGGCGCGCGTTCTTCTGAGATTTTACGGGGCCCCTGACCCAGCGATGACAGGCCTGAGGGTCCTGCAATGACGATCCCTGGCATGCTTTTGTGCCAGACTGAAGAGCACCTTCTCTGACCTCTACCCCCATGTCCACCCATTCTTTGCTCGTTTACCACCTGTTTTTCGCTCCTGTTCAAAAAAAAGATAAAAATTTGAGAAGGTAGGAAAGTTGGGAAAGCTTTTTTAAAAGACGGCAAATCACAGAATTCCAAATCCCTCAAATCAAAAAAAAAATTTTCTGGTTTCAAATTTAACTGAAAGGTGCTCTATAAACAAAGCTGGCCTGGCCAAAGTGAAAAAAACACCGCGATTGTATCGGGAAAATAAAAGGTTTTTTTTTTGGCCCCTATCAATTACCTGTGGTGACTAAAAAATTGCGTATTCAAATTAATGCAAAGTAATCTTTTAACAAGCTTGACTGCCCAAAAGTGAAAAAAACCCCTGTGTGATATTTACGGGATAATAAAAGGTATTTTTTGGCCCCTATCAATTTCCCTGGGGGATACTAAATTGCTGTTTCAAATTTAACTGCAAAGTAGACTATAAACAAAGCTTGACTGACCAAAACGAAAAAAACATTCTGAAATTATCCCGGGATAATAAAAGGTATTTTTTTGGGCCTATCAACCTGTGGTGACTACAAAATTGCGTTTTTAAAAATTTAACTGCAAGGGCTATATCAATAAAGCTGGAGGGGAAAATTAAAAAAGAACACCTATCTAAAATGTATACGTAATAAAAGTGGAGTTTTTTCACCTAAAAATAACCTGCAGTTTCTAGAAAAGATTTGATCCCAAAAAAGGCAATGCAATGTCTAAACAAAGTTTTGGGTGTCAATATATTCCTTTATGAGCTTGTCTTGTTCGCCCGCGGGCTCCCTCCCCCCCGGGCTTTACAGTGGGAGATGCTCCTTAAAAAACTTCCTAACTACCTAAAATCTGCAAACTCTGATTAGTAACTTTTAAGGATAACAAAAAGAGAGCTTTTCGTGAAAAAATAGAATAATTTCGCTGAGCTGTTTTCGGGGTGTTTGGACAGAGGCAGAGTGCACTCCTACGCTATGAGAAGCTGAAACACAATGATCAGATAGGAAGGGTGTTCATGTAAAATGAGCATGGATTTTCCAGCCAATCGCAACCCTACACATCCCATCATGACGTCGCCACAATCTCACCCTGCTCTTTTTGTAAACTGATTTCTGGCCGCCAAAATGACAGGAAGCGCCGAAAATGGCGCATATTTAATAATTTTGCACAATTTTAACCCAAATTATCCGTATTAAAAAATCCGTCAAGTTAAAAACCGTACCCATTTTAAATTGTTGATAAAAATCGCTCAACACTAATCGTGACTCACAGACAACCCCGGAAAGGATTTTATCCTCTCATGCTGTCTTCAGCAAAGCACCGCAAAGTCTGCCCCATCGGCAAGCTGTCGCCCACAGAGGCAGGAGAAATTTCCCCCTTTTGGTCCCCTGGTTATTGCACCCGATGGTCGCGATTAATAAGGGTAACCCTCCCCCCCTCCCCTCCGGGGGACTGGGCAGGACCGTGTGCGGGATGTACCGTAATATACAGGACACACCGCGCCGATTGCGCAACTCTGCTTTTTGAGTTCGCACATCCCAGGACTATGCATACGTCCAGATGCGTAACCCCCCAAAAGACCAGGGCGTTAAGGTTTAATATGTATTATGTTAATACTAAAAATTTTTTGGATTGTTTATAATTTTTTTTTTATAATTAAAAATTTTTTTTTACTTTTTTATAATTTTATATAGTTTGACATTTGGATTCAGAAAAATGTAGGTCAGTGGATTATTTAATTTAAAATTAATTTTAGATTCTGTTCCTTTTAAATACACTTTATAGGAGATAATTTAATATTTTTGGGATATTACATAATTTTATATTAATTTTATATAGCATTTATTATTTAATTTATATAATTAAATTTTGTATACTTTGATAATTATCATAAATTACTTTTTGTTATTTTACTGTTATAAGTTGAGAAATAATGGACATTTTTTGCCCTAATGGCAAATCTAGTTCCAATACGACTACTCAGGGTCAGGCAGAACACATTTAAATTGACTTTTCTGTTGGGGCAGTTATGCGCCTCGTTCTGCCGTCCAACATTCACAAATATGTTTAATATTATGAATGTGGTGCGACACACCCCAGAAAGGCCCCTATATCTTTGATGCATTAGAAAGTGGCGCACAGTGCAGCAAACGCCTGTTTGGTACGCCATACATCGGGAAAAAAGATGGACTACTGACTTTTGGCACATTTAGCGCCAAAACATGAGAAAGGAACCCTTCATACATGTTGTCCTTAATTTTTACCACACAGTGACCGCTGTAAAAAGAATAAAAAACACTACCAAGATTGCTGTATTTTGTTAATTTTGCCTCCCAAAAACCTTTATAAAAAGAGATGAGTGTCATATAAACCTCATAATGATACCAATGAAAATGTCAACTGACTCTGCAAAAAATAAGCCCTTATTCAGCTCCGTATATGGAAAAATAAAAAAAGATATGGCTGTCAGATGATGACGACATAAAAGCACAATTTTTTACAAATGCATTTCTATTGTGTAAAAGTAATAGAACATAAAAAAACTATATAAAATTTATATCATTATAATTCTACTGACCTCTTATTAAAGTTATCCTGTCATTTATACTGCACAACAAACACTGTCAAAATAGGGCCCACAAAACAATGGCGGAACTGCAGGGATTTTTTATTTATATGGCCCTAAACTAAAAAAATCTGTGGAACATCTGTGCTTCCAAAATGCCCAATACACCCCTAGGGTGAGATCCCTGAGGGTGTTGAATCCAAAATGGGGTGACTTCTGGAAGTTTTCACCTGTTCTGGTACTGTGGGGGCTTTGCAAATGTGACATGGCACTCACCAAAATCTGCATTCCAAGGCCAAATAGCACTCCCTCCCTTGTACACCCTACCATGTACCCAAACAGCAGTTTACACCCACAGGTAAAGTATTGCTGAACTTGTAAGAAATTATGTAATAAATTTGGGGTTTTATTTTCCCAGGATTATTTGTAAAATTTAAACATTTTCAGCAAAACTACATTTTATAAAATAAAATGTATTATTTTCACAGCTTAACTTTAAAAAAAAAAAGAGAAACACCTCTGGGTAGATGTATTTCATAAAGGGTGTAATCTCCCAAATTATGACTTTATAGGGGTGTTTATTAAGTTTTAGCACCTTAGGGTGTCCATAAACCTGTAACGGTGCCTAAAATATATTCTAATGAAAAGAGACCCCAAAATCTAGTAGGTGTATTTTGAGTAGAGATGGGCGAATTGATTCTAACGAAGTGGAATTCGTTTAGAATTTCAGGAAAACTTCGGTTCGGAACGAAGTCGAACTTTGGGGGACTTCGGGTGAAAGAAGTGTGCTTTTGATTGATAAAATGGCTGCAAGCACATGGCGTTACATGGGGCAAAGCACTCTGGGAGGAAGAAGGGCATAGCCTGCATGACATGTGCAGAGATGAGCCAATTAGAGACCGGCGGGATTCTGTGATGTCACCACACTATATAAGTCCGGGCGCAGCTTGGACTCATACCGCTCTCACTGTACTGATTAGGGAAGGTGCTGCCGCGACTCGTCTCTTACTGAAGAACTGATTTTTATACAGCGATTTTTGGGGGGAGTCTCAGCTTGTCTCAGAGACTGCTTCTCTTAACGTTCTATTTCTGATTTTGTTAGGTATTGGATCTGAAGTCCAGTGTGCGTCCAATGTAGCTGCATATACATTTTAATGCTATCTGCTCACAGCACATTGAATATCCAAGGGTGATCTAAGCCTGTTCCTGTTCTATTCATTTAAAGAAACAGCGTTTTTACAATACAAATACCACTTCATTTTGGCTGCTCAATTCTTTTGCGCAATTTACATCCAGGGGTTAAGTAAGCGTTGATCTGCTGGTGTGGTCACTAAAAGAAACCGTCTTATTCACCTCCAAAAAATACATTTTTCCTGTAGACTAATACACAAGCGAAGGTTAATTACAAATTTTTCTCTTTGTGTAGCGTAGAAAACACGCCATTTGTAACACGCTACAAAGCTCGTAGTTTGTGTTGCTCAATTGTTTGGCGCAATTTACATCAGGGGTTAATTAAGCGTTGTTTTTCTGCTGTGGTGACAAAAATAAACCGTCTTTCACCGCCAAAAAATAAATTTTACTGTAGCCTAATTCACAAGCGAAGGTTAATTACAATTTTTTTCTCTTGTTGTGTAGCGTAGAAAACACGCCATTGTAACACGCTACAAAGCTCGTAGTTTGTGGTTGCTCAATTGTTTGGCGCAATTTATATCCAGGGGTTAATTAGCGTTGTTCTGCTGCTGTGGCGTAAACTCCCCAAAAAATACCGTTCCTTTTTACTTTACCGCCAAAAATCAAAAATTTTTTCCTGTAAGCATAATTCACAATGCAAGGTTAATTAACAATTTTTTTCTCTTGTTGTGTAGCGTAAAAAATACGCCATTGTAACACGCTACAAAGCTAGTAGTTTGTGGCTGCTCAATTCTTTTGTGCAATTTACATACAGGGGTTATTTAAGCGTTGTTTTTCTGCTATGGTAACAAAAATAAACTGTCTTTATCACCGCCAAAAAATAAAATTTTCTGTACCCTAATTCACAAGCGAAGGTTAAATTACAATTTTTTCTCTTGTTGTGTAGCGTAAAATACGCCATTGTAACATGCTACAAAGCTAGTAGTTTGTTGCTGCTCAATACTTTTGCGCAATTTACATCCAGGGGTTAACTAAGTGTTTTTCTGTAGTTGTACTCAGTAAAAGAAACTTTGTTTTTCACCGCCACAAAAAGAATTTGTAGCTTTAATTCATACCGAAGGTTAATTAAGCCTGTTTGTGCTTTTACATTCAGTAAAATACACAGAGTTTTTAAACGGCACATACAAGTCAATTTTTCCCTGGCCATTTGTGGAGGCAGTTTATGTCCAAAGGGTTACCCAAGTTGTTAGTGGGTTCATTTAGAGTCAAATACAGGGTGTATATTTATCAGATAAGTTTATCTTCATCAAACAGTGTCTGTACATTTTAGAACAAACAGTATGTCAGACAGTAGGTTGCAGGTTCTTCACCTGCGAGTGGCAGTGGCACAAACATTCCTGGAGCAGGCCCAGGTCGCAGCACAGCAAGGGGACGTCGCAGCAGGGGTCACTCAGTGAGGCCACAACTGCTGCTGTCATCTAGCGGCCGTGTGTTGTTCAGCAACCCCAATGGTTCTTGATTGGTTGACTAGGTCATCCACTTCCTCCCGATGATATCTGACAACCCCAGCCAAGAGTCGGGGGGAACGTCAGAACAAACCTTAGTTGGATGGCCCGGAGCGGGTCAGCGGCCCTCACCTGCCCTTTAACCCGCCTCTGTCCCATCCGGTTCCCTCATCCAGAAATCTACTATGTGGTCTGGGCTCAGCGCCACTATATAGCGAGGATAAAACAATTTGAGGAGGGCAGTCAGCAGCTACTTGGCACGAAAAAATGGGGCTAATTTTCCCCCTGCTTCTTGCAGTAGGCAGCAAAGTATAGATGTGGGAGAGTGGCATGGGAGGTCATGTTGTGAGGGGTCAGCATCTGCATACCAAGACCGGTGAAGAGGACAGCAGTGACGATGAAACACAAATTGATGATGTAGAAGACAGCACTTGGTAGCCGGGTGAAGCAATTGCTTCATCATGTCAGGAGAAGAGGGCGTCAGCTTGCGCGTCAGGCAGTGGCGCAGCCAGCAAGGTTGGGTTGTTGGCCGATTAGTCACAGGGGCAGCGTGTGAGGTCAGGAGCCAAGCGGCCACGGGGTAGAAAACCCCTTCGCAGGTCCAAGAAAGTAGCGGCACAGGGGGTCAGCGAGGCAGCGGCGCTAGTAGTCACTCTGCAGAGCGTTGGCGGTAAAATCACTACTCGGCGGTGTGGCGTTCTTTGCTAAGACACCGGAGGAGCCGTATATGGTAATGTAAAAATCTGTGGGCAGAAAGTGAAGCGTGGCCAGGGAGCTAAAATTGGCACCACGGCCCTGCGTCAACACATGCAGCGTCACCTCCGGTGGCCTGGGAGAACATGGCTCAGATGTGGTGGACCATCCTGCCGCCGCAGCAGCCAGTGGAAACGCATGCCATTGCAGCCAGTCAAGGCTCCACCACCTATGCAGAACGGAGCTGTTTTCTCTTTGACATCTTTCTCCCGATCCAGACTGCTCCTGCTCCTCGCTACTCATGGGTCAGCGTCGTTCAGCGAGGCGATTGCAAAGAGACAACAGTATGCGTCCAACCACCCTAAAGTGCAGCAGCTGACCGTGCTCCTGTCCAAGTTGTTGGTATTGCATTTCCCTCCCTTTCCAAATGGTGGACTTTGCACCATTCAGAGAACTAATGGTTTTGTGCCAAGCCGAGATGGAAAGTTCCAAGCCGTAATTTTCTTTCCAAAAAAGGCATTTACCAGCACTTCATAAATATGTAGAACGAAAGGTGGGCCAGTCCTTGAGCTTATCGGTTTGTTCCAAGGTGAAAGGCCCTCACGGACGTCGGGAAGCTGTATCTACGGTCAGGGCCAGTACATGTCCTTTATGGCCCAACTGGTGAATGTGCTTCTGCCCAGGCACACCAACAACTTTGACAGGGGGACGCCGCTTTCTCCTCCACGTTGTCAAACTGCGGCTCCTGCGCCAAGGGTCCGCCTCCTCCACCACCACCACCATCATCTCAGCCTCCACAAGTACTGCTCCATCATACCACATGTGTAGGGGACAGCGGTGTCAGCAGTTCTACACTGGCTTGCCCCGTGGATCGAAGTCACACAGGGAGGAACTGCTCCGCGTCATGCAGCAAGAAATCGATGTGTGGCTTTCTCCGTGCAACTGCAAATCGGAACCATGGTACGGGGCAATGGGAGGAACATGGTGTCCGCGCTGCAACGAGGGGGGATGGTCCATGCGCCCTGCATGGGCATGTGTTTAATCTGGTTGTGAAAAGATTCCTGAAGTCTTCCCCAGATCTTCCGAAAATTCTGAAAATGGCCAGGAAACTGTGCATGCCCCTTCATCCATTCCTACAGGGGCCAGGAACACCCTCCTCGAATTGCAGCGGCAGAACGGCCCCCCAACACACTCTGAATGCAATGTTTCCACCGTTGGAATTCCAGCCTGCACATGTTGGACCGACTGTATGAACACAGAAAGGCCATTAACGATTTTTTGATGATCCAGGCGGACAGGAGTACTCCCCTGTGTAACTTTGATGTCAGTCAGTGGCAGCTCATGCGTGACACCTGCCATTTGTTGAGGCCATTCGAGGAGACCAAGTTATTTGTCAGTCGCTAGGACTACGGGATGAATAATGTCATTCCACTGCTTCATGTCCTGGAACAGATGCTGAAAAATCTGTTGGGCAGTGGAATGGAGATGTGGCGACTACATCTCGCGGCCACATGAGTCCGGGGGGGACTGAATGGAGGAGGAGGATACATTGGAGCAGAAGCTTTGTCTGGTGAATTTAGTGGATTTTCTACCCAGGTGACAAGAGTTGAGTATCAGGAGCAAGCTGGAGGGGGGTAGATGGAGATGAGGAAGACGAGGCAGAAGACCCGCAAGCACCGTGGCAGTATGCAGTGGAGATGGGGGCAGGGGGCCCTCGGAGTCACTTGTGCAGATGGCCCGCAGCATGTGATTTGCCTGGCTAGTGACAGCTGAATAGTCAGCATCCGGCGAGGGATGACTTCTGGCTCTCCACCTATTAGGACCCTCGCTACTGGTCCAAAATGGAGCCTTTTTCCCCAGCTATTGAGAGGGAGGACAAACAAAATACAAAAGGGAAATCCTCCGTAGTCAGTTGGCCGCTGCCTATGTGCGGCATCGTCCCCTCCTCTGACAGGTCTGACCGGGGGGTTCATCAGCGCTCACATACTACTGCCGCGGCTGCTGTGTAGTTGTGGGGTAGGAGCAGTACCAGCTCCATCAGCAGCAACCTAAGTCTGGAGTCACTGATGAGCAGCTTCCTTCACCCGCCTATTGAGGAGGGCAGTTGCCAGCAGCAGCAGCAGACCTGGGGCAGTCCCTGAAACCCAACAGGTGGTGGCCTACTTGGACAGCACTCTGCCACCCCAGTTAGAAGATCCGCTGGACTACTGGGCAGCCAAACTGGATGTGTGGCCACAACTTGCTGAGTTTGCAGTGGAGAAGCTGTCTGCCCGGCCAGTAGTGTGGCATCAGAGCAGGTGTTCAGTGCGGCGGGGCCATCGTTACCCCAAGGAGAACCCGCTTGTCCACGGGAAATGTGGAACGACTGACCTTTGTCAAGATGAATCAGGGATGGATCGTCAGGGGTTTCCACACACCAATGCCTTAGGGGTCAGTCTACATCAGCCATGACGCCTCACACAAACTGTGAGAAATGAGTCTGCTGCCAGTTTCTCCATCTGCCACCAACCATCTTTACCAGGGACTGGTATTGCCACCCACCTCCACACTCTGTCATTGTGCCACCCCTTTTGTCCTCATGCTGCTTTCTGCTGTTGCTGGTGGCGTGACATCCACACTGTGTCATTGTGCCACTCTCTGTCCTCATGCTGCTGCTGCTGTTTTGCTGCTGCGGTCACCTACAAAACTGTCATTGTGCCACTCTCTGACCTCATGCTGTTGCTGCTAGCGCCGTCACCTCCACTCTCTGTCATTGTGCCACTCTGTGGCCTACTCCTTTTTTTGCCACCTCCAGAATGTGATTGTGGGCACTGGGCTGACCTCATGCTGCTGCTGCCGTGCCCTCCACACTGTGTCATTGTGCCACTCTGTGGCGTACTCCTGTTTTTGCCACCTCCAGAATGTCATTGTGCCCCTGTCTGACCTCATGCTGCTTCTGTGGCTGCTGTCGTGACCTCCACTCTCTGTCATTGTGCCACTCTGTGACCTACTCCTGTTTTTGCCACCTCCAGAATGTCATTGTGCCACTGTCTGACCTCATGCGCTGCTGTGGCTGCTGCATAACCTCCATACTGTGTCATTGTGCACTTTGTGGCCTATTACTGTTTTGCCACCCCCAGAATGTCCCTTGTGCCACTCTCTGACCTCATGCTGCTGTGGCTGACGCCAACACCTCCACACTCTGTCACTAATGTTGCCACCTGAACTCTCAGCTTTCGCTGACATGCTTTTTAGGAACATTTCGTTTGGGTTTTTTTGGTCAGTTTTGCCCTTTATGCCCGGGGTTTTTTTAGTGTAGCGTTTCAAAGGCGGGGTCATCGCGTGTCATACTAAAACACAACATTGTTGAAGCCAAACCAAGCCCCCTCTGTATTTAAGATGGCACAACGTTCTACAGCCCCCGCAGGCTCTGTGCAGCCTAAAAATATTGTTTTTTGAGCGATTCGTGCGAAGTAATTCGGACGAAAAAAATTTTTGTGGGGAATTCGGTAAGTGACCGACCAAATTTTTGAAAAATTCGCCCATCTCTAATTTTTTGGTCTTGTGGTTTGGGCCCTTAGCGCTCTGGGTCCTTATGGAATATGTTAACATGGCAGAAATGGGGAATCAATATGTACTTGCATTTTCCTGTTATCATTTACTGTGTTCCAGCAAATAATAAATAAAAATAAAAAATCTCAAAAAAGTGAAATTTTTTAAATTTCACCCCTTTTTTTGCTTTAATTTGTGAAACACCTAAAGGGCAACAAACTTTCTAAGTGTTGTTTTTAACAGCTTGTGGGGTTTATTTTCTTAGATGGAGTCATTTATGGGGGTGTTTAACATACAGGGCCCTCAAAACCACATTAGAATTGGACTGATCCTTAAAAAGATCTGTGTTGCAAATTTTCTTGAAAATGTGAAGATTTGCTACAAAATTTAAGAACTTATGGTACGTGTTCATTATTTACTATTTTGTGGGGTTTAATTTTCTGCCTTACATGTAGACATTTTTAAACTTTGAACATAGCAAATTTTTCTACATTTTCAGAACAATTTGATATTTTTCAAAAATAAACAAGGATCGTTACATCCAAAATTAATTGCTGCCTTAACGTAAATTATGTCATGAGAAAAGATTCTCTGAATCACATGGATAGTTAAAACAATTAAAAAATTATTTCTAGATAAAATGACGCACATCAGATTTGAAAAAAAAGTGCTTGGTCCTTAAAAAGGTTGTCTCACTACATCGATTCATCTTTCCTCAGTCCTGTTTTCTGTTTCATTTTTTAATTTAGGGGAGTGTTTACTGGCTACCACTGACCTGCAGTGGCGAACTGCTGAGGACACTAGGTCTGTAGTTATAGCAACCAGCACTGGCAGCCAATGGGGTGAGATCAAAGAGGGCTGTAGCTATAGCAACCTGAGGAGCTGATGCAGCCCATAGAAGAGGGGATATCTAGGAATAACTAGAACACTGTTAATGGACATACTGTATATTGCAAAGTGACTTGTTTTTGCAAGATCTTTAACATAAAAGTAATCCTTGTAGTGAGACAACCCCTTTAAGTCCAAAACAGGCTTAGACCTTAAAGAGAACCTGTCACAAAGTTTATGTCCCCCTTGCTGAGGATAGCACAAGCTATGCTGTGTCCCTTATCCGGTACGATGCAGCAGTTGTAGAGCATTCAATGCTCAAATCTGCAGTTTTCAGCCAGAAAAGAGTCATGAGAAGAGTTATTTTTTTTCATGCCCCACATCTCTATTCAGTTTGGTACCTACTCTGAAACATACCCCTCATCAGGGGCGTAACTACCGGGGTAGCAGATGTAGCAGTTGCCCCGGGACCCGTGCGCTTAGGGGGGCCCGCGCCCCGGGGCAGCTGCTACTGCGTCTGCTACCCCGGTAATGCCGCTCCTGGGCCCGCCGGCAGTGAACTTAATAGTTCACTGTGGCGGGCGCGGAGCTGAGGGGCTCGATAGTTCAGAGGCAACGCTGCCGGAGATAGCACAGCGGAGCGGCGATCCGCTCTGCTACTTCCCCTGCCGGCCCTCTGTGATCACGTGGGCGCGCGGTGACGTCACATCCCCCACGTCGCCCGCGCTGAGCACAGAGGCTGCAGAGAGGCTGCAGAGAGGCTGCAGCGCGGCGCATCGGGGGGAGCGTGGACCGAGGTAAGTAAACTATTTCTTATTTCACCTACCCCTATGCCTGCCTGTATACCCCATAAGCCTGCCTGAATACCCCTAAGCCTGCCTGTATACCCCCAAAGCCTGCCTATATACCCCCTAAAGCCTCCCTGTATACCCCCTAAGCCTGCTGTATACCCTAGTCTGCTTTTATACCCCCTAAACCTATCTGTATACCCCTAAGCCTCCCGGTATACCCCTAAGCCTGCCTGTATACCCCTAAGCCTCCCTGTATACCCCCTAAGCCTGCTGTATACCCCTAAGCCTGCCTGTATACCCCAAAGCCTGCCTGTATACCCCTAAGCCTGCCAATATACCCCTAAGCCAGCCTATATAACCCTAACCCCGGGCCTGTAAACCCCCTAAGGCTGCCTGTTTACCCCCTAGCCTGACTATACACCCCCAGCATGCCTATACACCCCCTAGCCTGCCTATATACCCCTAAGCCTGCCTTTATACCCCTAAGCCTGCCTGTATACCCCCTAAGCCTGCCTATATACCCCCTATGCCTGCCTATCTACCCTCTAACCCTGCCTCTATACCCTCTAAGCCTCCCTTATATACCCCTAAGTTTGCCTTTTATACGCCCCAGCTTCCTTTTAAAACCCCCAGCTTGCTTTATACCCCCTAGCCTGCCTTTATACCCCCCTAGCCTGCCTTTATACCCCCCAGCTTTCCTAGATAGCCCCCCGGCCGGCCAAGATAGCGCCCCCGCCTGCCTAGATACCCCAGCCTGCCTGCATAGCCCCCAGCCTGCCTATATACCCCCCAGCCTGCCTGCATAGCCCCCCAGTCTGCCTGCATAGCCCCCTAGCCTGCCTTTATACCCACCTAGCCTACCTATATAGCGCCCTAAAGGCTGTCTATATAGCCCCCTAAAGGCTGCCTATATAGCTCTAGGTCTGCCTGCCTGAATAGCCCTATAGTTACCGTGAAGCCTGTCTGCCTATATAGCCCCTATAGCCCCCTAAAGCTTGGCCTATCTATATAGCCCCAAAGCCTGCTGTTACTTTTATGGGGCCCCTTTACTCCCTAAACCCTCCCCTTTTAGGCCCTATAGCCCACCTAACCTTGTTTAAACTTATGGCTCCCTATGGCTACCAAAAACCCTGCCTCCCTATATGGGCCACTCTATTGGCTACCTAAACCCTCCCTATTTGGGGCCCCATATATCCTATCTAAACCTGCCTGCCTAATAGACCCATATAGCCAGGGGGGAAAGCTGCTGGAAAAATCAGGATTCTAAGATATTTGTGTCTAGATCTGCAGGGACAAGTGGTTGGGAGATGTCGTCATGATGGCGGACTGGACCGGATGCAGAAAAAAAGGGGAAAGTCAAACGATCATCAGAGAAACGTCACCTGTGAGTCAAAGATGTAATCTCACTGTAATCACTTATATGTCTACAGAGCCTGTGTACACTGGTGTTACCACTATAATGGTCAACTATTATGGCGGTTTTCCCATTGGTCTTTGTGTACTGATCATAATAGGTAGGGGTATTATTCAGTCACTATGTGGTTGTAATTTGTTGGTCATGTTCTGGTGGTATAATCAAGGGCCATATGTAGTAGGGTTATTGGTAATATTGGTTTTGATATAGTGGATTTGTTTGGTAGCAGTATGATGGTGATATGTATGGTGAGGTATTTGCCCCTTGTATTATCTACATTATCTAACAGCATGTCCTGGTACATGGTCATGGTCAGGGAGGTGGGCGAGGGGGGTGGGTAGGGGGCCCCATCCAAAAGTTTGCTTTGGGGCCCTGGCTTCTCTAGTTACGCCCCTGCCCCTCATAGACCCTATTCTGTATTCTTTTCAGAGCATAAGGGTCCGAGCTATTTTCTGTCCTGATCAAAAACAACCTGAATGAATGGGTGGTGTGCAAGACCAAAATGGATTCAGACATACAATTCAAATAACCCTAAAATGGTCAGAACCTCCCAAAATTACAAAATATAATGGTTGCAATGCTAGTGCAAACACCCCAGGCGACCTCCAGCCCCTTTCAAATATTTTGAATATATAAATGATTTCAAAATGTTTTTCTACATGTAATAAATACACAAATCTGAGGCTGTTAGCACATGCTCACTCACTGAGTTCATTTTGGGGGTGTTTTAGGTGAGAGAGAGTGTCCCTTTTCCTCTGTTGTTCACCTATATACCATGATCACTATTGTGCATCTGAAATTGCAGTATCAGACTACGCATCACACATCCTTCTAACCAACTTCATATTTTTTAGCTTGTTTACATATATTATATTTGTGGTCTTTGTGTGAATTTTGATGGAAATATAGGTGTATTCAACATTTTTTACTTCTTTAACATTAAAAAAATCTCATTGGCTTCCAAAGGAGAGTACAAACCTCCATTAAATATGCAAAATTAAGAGTTCTGTGTGAAGTTTATCCTATTCCAATATATCCTGATATATATTCTGCAGATCTCTCATTCTCTGCTGTTACAGCCATTTCATTGTTTCTTTTTTTTTTCTTTGTTGTTTATTTGCATTTCATTTTCCGGTTATGGTTTATTTATGTATGTATTTTTGTGTTATTATTGTCTTGTGTAAGCTAATCAAAACTGACTGTTTTTGACCTGCTGACATCACACCCACTTCTTTCACTCATTTTTCCCTCCCTCATCTTTTTATATTCTGTCTTGCACACTATTTTTTATACCTAATGAAGACACTGGTTAAGTGCTCTACTATGAAATGCTACAGATGAATTTTTCTTTTATTATGATTTCATATTGGCTCAATATCCTGCTGAGCCCATTATATAACCTGTTATTTTTTTTATCTTACTTGTTAGGGAGGTAGAGCAGTCATGAATACTAATAACCGTCCGCACCAATAAGAGTTTCAGAATGTGTAGAACCATCACTCATTTATAACGGGAATGGTAACAGCATTCAAGAATTTCCAGGAGGAATAACAGAGGAAAAGGGAAAAAATTCAGACATAAAAAAATTTCCCATTGTTATTTATTAGGTAAGTCTAAATAAAGTATTTACTTAAAGGATTTGTTCATTAATAGCTTTGCCCTGTCTGTGATGGGAGTTGAATTGAGGGGGGCTACTTGTCGCTTCTTCTCCTCCTCCCCCCCCCTCCCCCCCACCACAGGCAGCGGGGGGATTGCTGCCATTTAAAACCCGGGTTGTCCCTCCTAGAGAGGTCTTTGTTTGTAATCGGGGGGATGAAAATGTTCCTATACCTCTGCTTATTCAATCCCCACATCCCCAGCAACAACAAAAAAAACCCTTCAGCAGAGGCGGGAAGTGAAAAGTGTTACAGGTGTGCCCCAGTACGATAAAACTGTTCACAATCTGTATTATTTTTATAGTTACAGCTCCACGCATCATGATTATAGTAACAAACAGGGCACTGCTGTCACTCTATTGTCACCCTAATCTTTGTCAAACGTGTTGAGACAGGGGGAACAGGGACACCGGGTTAATCCAGGAGCGGGCATAGAAACAGAGTCCCCCTTTTCCCCCCTCCCTCCCCTACGAAGCTTTTTGTGCGGGGGGGGCTCTCTGCTCTGACCTGTCTTCAAAGGTGAGGTCATTCAGCCTGAAGCCGTAAGATAAGGTCAAAGGTCGGCTGCTAGAAAAATTTTAGAGGGGAGCCTCCTTGAACGGGGTAGTCAAAATCAGTAGGACATTTGTAATGAACTATATTGCAAAGCTGCTTGTTTTTTTAAAAATCTTTTTTAAATTTAAAAAAAATCATTTTGCGAGACAACCCCTTTAAGCTGGATTATGTTGCCAAGAAATGACTAAACCGTGCCACTCTTAATACTTCCCTTCAAAGAGTTGGCACAAGAAAATCATCCATGTCTGTTGTGGTCGTATCAGCAGATGTATTTTTATTACTGGTATTATTTATTCATATTTTACTGCAGGATAGTTAGTACTTATTAGTACTTGTGACAATGTATCAGGGTAAACATACTTATGATGAAGCATCGAATATTATATATCTGTTTTCAATATGTTTTCTTTCTGCCTTCCAAGAGACATAACTTTTTTTTCTTTTTTTATCTGCTAGAACTAAGACTGTTTTTTTGTGGAATAACTTTTTAATGGTACCATGACCATTACTATTTAATATTCTGGGAAATCAAATCATATTCTTTGTTTCTGGAATGCAACCCTTTCCCCCTCCCCCCCAACAATTTCACCATTTTAATAGGGATTTCATGTATTCTGTAGGTTGGTATGATTCCAGTTACACACAAATGTTACAGTTTTTGTTATTTTTTAGTATTTAAAAACTTTTTGTTGGCACCATTTCTGCCACCAATAACTTTTTTGGATCTCAATCTTTTGACCTGTGTGGGGGTTCATATTTTGTAGGCTGAAGTATAGTTTTTTTTTTATTAATAATTTTTTTAAGTTAAAAGCAATATTTTGTCATGTTTTTTTTAATAAAAAAAAAAAGCGAAATGATCAAAAAATGTAATTTTGTCACTGAGAATTTTTCTTTTATACAATATTTATTGTATGAAATAAATTATGTTATATTTTGATAGATCTAACTCTTACAGATGCAGGAAAACCAAATAGGGTATTGCGGTGCGTCTACTACGTGCCGCAATATGCCGTTTGCTTTGGAACCATGCGCTTATCAGCGCATAATTTCAAAGCAGGGGGGGGGGGGCCACACCGGCCGGTCCCAATGACATGCATAGTCAGCGGTGCATAAGCGCTGCTAACAATTGACATGTCAATTCTCCCACCGCGCGTACAATCCGATCATATTGTACGCCTGGGGAGACGATGCATAATCTATAGCTCTCTATGAGAGCTATGAACTACCGTAATTGCGGCTCGCATTTCGCTGCGCATAAAGTGCAATACGTGCCGAAATATGCAGCAAAATAGGCCATGTGAACATACCCTTAGGTGTACATTTTTTATTTATTTTATTTTTTTATTTGTGAAATGGCAAAAGGTGTTGTTCTGAACTTAACTTTCCAATGGCTGGATGAAATAGGAGCAGTAAGATGGCAGCAATGACAGCAATTGGCACTCTCAATCTTATTACAGGGGGCTGATTGGGAACTGGAATGGTGGGCAGCACTATTGCTTAATCTATTAGATGTAATGGACAGGTTTGTTGCGGCACCTAAGGGATTAAAAGGTCAAAATCAGAGTTATCTCAAATCCTGGTCACTAGTGGCAGGTCCCAGCTCTCGTAAACCACCATTAACTGCCACCTATGGAGTGGACTCAGTGACCCCGCACAGTACATTGTAACTGATCGTATTTCACACTACACTATTATATAACACATCAATACGGGGCCTCTTCTCTACTATGATTCCATATGGTAGCATGCAGAGTTTTCTTGGTTTATTTCATTCAATTTATTAGAAAGAAATATAGCCTGCCCCATCAGATGCTACATGTGCAGAGGTATACTCCCTTACAAACATTTATTGAACCTGTAAGGCACTGTACATCAGCAGTGTAGCTACATAAAAGGAAATTGTTCAGTCTCTATGCACAGCTAAGCAGACTTTATACACATGACTTTGCTATGATTATGAGCCCTAAGACTTTCTCCATATTACATATTACATCAGGCTCAGTCAGGTTTTAGGTTTCTGTTGTTCCCATTACCGTATTTTTCGGACCATAAGACGCACCTAGGTTTTAGAGGAAGAAAACAGGGGAAAAAAATTGAGGCAAAAAGTCCGGGCTGAAGTGTAATTTTTATTGGTACCACTTTGGGATACATGTGACTTTTTGATCACTTTTTATTACATATGTTTTGGGATATGAAATAACCAAAAAAACACAATTTTGGTGCTTGGAATTTTTTATTCTTCTATGGTATACAGTGTACAGAATAAATTATTTTATAGTTTAATAGATTGGACTTTTACAGCCGTGGCGATACCAATTATGTGTAACTTTTAATATTTATGTATTTTCTTTTTTACTTTTTTCTTTTTTTACTTTAATACTTACTCCCCCTATGGTATGTGACCCCTAAGGGGTAGAATGCCTTGACCTATATACATCAGCACTGTTGAATTGCTGTACATAGGATTTCCATTATAATTCATTGATTCATTCATTATCTATTACAGATATGGCAGCTGTGGAAGCCTGCATGAGGCATCCTCCTGCTATGGTAACCGATTCCACCTCTGCAAGTACATTTAGGGGGCTATCGGAGGGAGGGTTTAAAAAATTTTTATTCTTCCATGTTTAAAAAAGGACAAGCTGATTGCAAAGATTGCAAATACAAATATAAATTCATATCTAAATCTAATGCATATATATATATATATATATTATATATATATATATATATATAATATATAATATATGTGTGTGTGGTATATATATATATATAGATTTACGTTATATTAATTTAGATTATATATATATATATATATATATATATATATATATATATATATTTATTATTATTACTATTATTATTTATTTTAATGCGCCATTGGTTCCAGGGCGCTGTACATTCGAGGGGGTTACATACATAACATAAGTCAAGCGAGTACAATGATAAGTGATGAATGACAATTGGCATGACAGAGGGTGAGAGGACCCTACCCGCGAGGGCTTACAATCTACAAGGAGGGGGAAAGAGACAGGAGGTGAGGGCAGACATGTTTGTGGGGGGTTTGTAGTGACAGCAGGGTTATTGTAGGTTATAGGACAAGCCTGAAGAAATGGGTTTTCAGATTGCTTTTGAAGCTGATGAAAGTGGAGGAGAGTCTGATGTGTTGGGGCAGTGTGTTCCAGAGTGTGGGTGAAGCACGGGAGAAGTCTTGGAGACGGTTGTGTGAGGAGCTGATAAGGGAAGAGCAGAGGAGAAGGTCCTGTGAGGAGCGGAGATTGCGTGAGGGGAGATATTTGGAAATTAGGGCAGAGATGTATGGAGGGAAGAGGTTATGGAGAGCCTTGTAGGCATAGTTACAACTGAAATTAATTCGCTGGGCAACGGGGAGCCAGTGAAGAGATTGACAGAGGGGAGAGGCAGAGGAGTAGCGGGGAGAGAGGTGGATAAGACGGGCAGCGGAGTTGAGAATTGTTTGAAGGGGGGCAAGAGTGCTAGATGGGACCCACAAAGAAGGATGTTGCAGTAGTCTAGGCGGGAGATGACAAGGGCATGGACCAGCATTTTTGTAGTGTCATAGTTGAGAAATGAGCGGATGCGAGAGATGTTTTTCAGGTGGAGGCGGCAGGCAGAGGTGAGGTTGTGGATGTGTGGTTTGAAAGATAGAGCGGAGTCGATGATTACCCCAAGGCAGCAGACTTGCGGAACAGGTGTACAGCCGTTGACTGAGATAGAGAGATCAGGGGCAAGGGTAGAATTGGATGGTGGAAAGATGATTAGTTCTGTTTTCTCCACATTTAGTTTTAGGAGACGTGAGGAGAAGAAGGAGGAAATGGAGGACAGACAGTCAGGGATCCAGGAGAGTAGAGAAGTGACATCTGGGCCGGAGATGTAAAGTTGGGTATCGTCAGCATACAGGTGGTAATGAAAGCCATGTGAGGCTATGAGTTGACCGAGGCCAAGTGTGTAAAGAGTAGAGGACCCAGGACTGACCCCTAAGGGACACCAACAGACAGAGGCCGGGAGGAGGAGGTGGAGCGAGAATGAGAGACGCTGAATGTCCGATCAGTGAGGTATGAGGAGATCCAGGAAAGAGCCAAGTCCGTGATGCCGAGGGAGGTAAGGATTTGTAGCAGGAGGGAATGGTCGACAGTGTCAAATGCAGAGGACAGGTCTAAGAGGAGGAGCATAGAGTAGTGGCGTGAGGCTTTGGCAGTTGCTAGGTCATTGGTGACCTTGGTTATATATATATTCATATATTAGATGTATTTATATATTAGATATATCAGATTTAGATATGAATTTATATAGAGCATTGATCCAGATAATATTAAGATTAATAATGTAAAGTATTAAATAAAGTATAAATAGCATTGTTTCACCGTTTTCTTATGTAAAATGTACTTTTCTAGCTGTGAAGAAACTGTAATGACCTTAATAGTCATTAAGATTGAATCTGGAGATGATCCCAAGTGTTAATGAACATTTTGGTTTAAAGTTTTAAACTTGTTCTTTCAACAATTTGTAATGTTTAATGTGGTTATTACATCAACATAAACAACAATTATCTGTTTCAACATGTATCTGGCAAATTACTAACTTTCCTTAAAGTATATTTATGACCTTATTGAACTGCATAACTCCTTGTAAAATTACACTAAATTCACTGGAAGCTGAATTTCAAGCCCATCGTTTATGCTTGAGCTGCTTTGAATATACCTCTAGGTAATTGTATGTATGCTAGAAATATAAATCCAATTAATTCCATGGTCTGAACTTCTATTGTGCATTCTTAAGCATATTATGTTGCAACAGTATAACTTTGAGATTTAATACTCTTATATTCATTGTTAACAAAACAATCTGAAGTGACAGATTGCCTGAGGTAATTATCATCAATGGGATACCAGATTTCTGATTTAGGATTTATTCAACAAAAGCATGGAAATATGAGAAAAGCAATTTATGTTAATCTCTACCATCTTTAAATGTTATGATAAAAACATGACATATTGAATAGTTGATTAGATTATACATTATTTATTTAACACAGTCTTAAAAATTATTTATTGTAAATTACTTTAATATGGTAATTCTACGTTGTCCGTTATAAATATTTGAATTGATACATGAACATGCCTGGCTACTCCATAAAGCAGAGTTACCATATCACATCTAGTAGAAGAGACACATGCCAGTCTGGTTGGTAATATCCTTAAAGGGGTCCATCTCTGATAAGACATCTCTTTTAAATGATATGTATTAAATTGGTATTATGATAAAAATGGTAAGGGTAGTGAACCATGCAAAACAAACAAAAAAAACATGTAAGAGCAGATTAAATGGAACATGGGGTCTTTTTCTACCATCTCTATGGGTGAGATATATGTACAGGGCTGCACCAGGTCTGGCATTTTTTCAGCCCGAAAACTGTTGCAGTCCTGTTCGCTATATTTGAAACGAGGTGCACTCCAATATTAGGCGCATTACAAAGTGTCCCGGGCATTTTGTAATGCGCCTGAGATCGGGGGATGTGCTGGAGGCGTGTCGCACTACAATCGTCTGAAGCTACACCTGCATGACTTTTGAACGGCAAATACTGCTGGGACAGGTAAACCACTTTAAAAGTAGTTTACCTGAGCCAGAATTGTCACTTTCTAGATAGAAAGCGCTAAATCTTTGACCCTCAGTAGAACAGGTTCATAGATTCAGGTGCATTCTACACCACTAATGCTCATAAAAAAAATGTTGCCTGGGCGCAAAAAATCATACATGTTGCCCTATGTTTATAATATTATGCTTATTCTGTGTTAATTGTATTGATTGAAAATACATATAATAAAAATGTGAACATGTTGCAGATTCTGTCTAGTTGGGACTATGGCTGTAAGGAATTCTGATATTGTGAGTCACGCTGCTATTGGTTGGTTAGGCGAGGCTAACATATGGAACCTTGTTGGTAGGAGTGATTGCTAGATGAGTGATCCTGTGACCATTTATAGGCAAGTTTCTGTGTTTTTTTAGTAAATGGGTGGGTTTCCCACCAAAGTCTTTGTTGTGCAAAGTTAAGTGTAATGTTTTTTCAATGGACTTTATTGCAGGAAACAAAAATAAAACATACATAATAGACAAAATAAAGCCAACAGGCAGATGTCAGCTCCGGGCAGGGAATAAAAAAAAAAAAAAAAAAACAGGAGAAGAGTCTGCCAGAGGAAATCCAGCATGCACAACACAAACTCAGGCATTGAGGGCAACAAGTGACAGGGCTAAATAGTTCCCCTAATTAGTGAGATGGGCGGCAGCTCTGAGTGCTGAGGGCAAATTAACTGTTGCCCTGCTGAAAGGCCCAGAGAACATTAAAAAAGCAAGCACAGCGGCCTCCATGGTCAAAGGCCTGGTGGAGGCAAGACCTTACAGTTAAGTTTGTTAGCCTCATCATATGGAAATGGAAATCTGGGTGTGGAAATGGGCTAGCAGACAGGAGAAGCTGTGAGCTTCTGTGTGATGACTGTCCTTGCACCTGGACTATGGATGAGCATGTGTGACAACAGATTAAACTTTGTGCATCTGCATTGGAGAGATATGAGTGAAAAGGGCAGTACGATTAAAAGTTAGATCAGTAGGCTTACTCTATAATGTTAAGGACCACTGAAAATACCACAAAAATGTAGGCCTTATACAGCGCTTTTTCTCTAGAAAGCAATTATTTCCTTTAAAAGTAATATAGCATAACAAACAATTCGACATCCTTGTATTTGTACCATTGCATCAACCCACATAGTAAAGTTATCATGTCATTTATATCACACAGCAAATGTTGTAAACACTTACCCCTCTCAAAAAAAATGGTAGAATTACTGTATATTTTGTTTTTCCATTTTCACTGCCTAATGCTAAAAAAAAAGTGTGAATCACCTGTGGACCCAAAATACACACTATAACCATACTGTAGATGAATTCTCTGAGGGGTGCTGTTTCCAAAATGGGGTGGCTTCTGGAATGTTTCATCTGAACTGATACTTTGCAAATGTCATATAGCACCTACCAAAATTTAAGGGTGACGTGTATGAAAGGATTTTTCACCCATTTCTGGCATAAAATTCGGCAAAAGTAAGCAGGCTGTGATGATCTATTCATTACTCACATAAAGCTAGCGGAGGTCTAAATTTTCATCCTTCCCATGTATAAGGTGTATCACAGTAATGGAGACACAACTTTCCGTACTCCATAGACAAGGTCCGCATGTCTTCAGTGCTTGGCTTCTTTTAAGGGTTCGGTGGATTCGCTGGACCACCGCAAGCGATGATAGTTAAGCCACGCCAGGGAACGGAATCTAAGTAGCCCCCGGTTTTCACCAGAGCCCGCCGCAAAGCGGGATGGACTTGCTGCGGCGTGTAGGCGGTCGTTACCCCCTGGACGTGACTTGCTTGCGGTGGCGGCCGTGGGTACTGCGTGTGTACAGAGTCTAACCAAAGCGTAGTCGAGGACAGGCAGAAGGTCAGGGCAGGCGCAGAGGTTCGTGGTCAGAGACGGCAAACGTCAGGGCAGGACGGCAACAGGCAAGGTCAGGAAACGTAGCGGAACGGACTGGTACACGGGAAATCAATACGGACACTAGACACTCTCTTAGCTCACTAAACGCACACCAACGATCTGGCAGCGAGTGCTGGGGGCGTAACCTTTATATAGGACCAGCGTCCGGCAAAGGACCAATTAACGGAACACTGGCCCTATTAATCTAGAACAGCTGTCGCGCGCACGCTAAGGGACGGGCACGAGCGCGGCAGCGGGAACGGACGGGCGCTGCGTGCACAGGAGCGGGGCCAGGTAAGCGAGCCGGCGCAGGGACAGAGGGCACGGGGGTGGTCGCGGGTGCCCGCGATGCCCGCGCCGGACCCCCACAGCAGGAGGCGGCCGCAGGGCAGCGGCGCCGCGTGCCGCCGTGAACTCCTCTGCTGTCAGAGACAGCGCATGCAGACATGCGGGGAGGAATATGGGGAGGATGAAAATTCAGACCTCCACTGGCTTTATGTGAGTAATGAATAGAGCTCTCTAAACCATCATGGTGTCGGAAGACTGGTAAGTATGCTCTCCATATAGATTGAAACCTGATAAATATTGTGTGGCCACTGCCAATTTGGAGACCATTTCACCAGTTTCAAAACCCTTCAAATAGATTTATTGATGAAAGGGACATTGAGTGTTTTAATTTTACTTTTGTCTTCTAGTGACATATATGTGGAGTCTTATTACGTTTTGACCCCTGAGGAATTCCCTTATAACTTTGGGAAAGAAACGCATCAGGTCACGGGTCACTATTTTTTGGGTCACTACTAGTCTTTATACACCTCTCTATCTGTTATAGGATGTGTTAGGGCTTTAGTAAGACCTTTGGTGGGGCCGTCATTGTTGGGGCGATGTCCCCACATACATATTGTCAGATAGTCCAGTCATAGGGTCAGTTGCCCCATATATATTTGGATACTGGATAGTTAACTATTAACATTTGGGTATGCATTTTAATATAATTATTAAAGGTTATTTTTTATAGTCTAAACCAGTGATTCTCATTACTGCTCGAACAAGCAGACCTATTTTAATGTGGTCTGTCTGAGCCTGAGGAGTTGAAGTGGAGCTAGATTTGAAAGGCAAGAAATGTCCATTATTTCTCAATTTACATCAGTACAGTATTAAAAAGTAATTTATGATAATTGTTAAACTATATAAAATAAAATTTTCTAATTTTTTTAAAAAATGTATCATATAAAATTAATATAAAATATATAATACCCCAAAAATATCTCCTACAAAGTGTATTTAAAATTAATAGAATCTAAAACTAATTTTACATTAACTAACCCACTGATATTGTTGTTCAGATTTTTTAATTTTTACTACATTAAATTTGAAATTTATTTTTGCTGCTCTCACCCTTTATTCTACATATGGTAAGAGCCAGCACACCACAGGTCTTGGTCCGACCTACGGTTCACCAAACAAAATCACTACCATAGTTTGTATTCAATGATATGCTATTCTAATTACTTTTCTTTATTTCCAGCCTACAGCATTTATACATGTTTGGCGCATTACTACAAAGTTCAGTAATGCGGCAAACACACAGGTGAGGTATGTTGAACTTTAGACACCATTTAATATCACACAAAAACCACTTTTTATAGATTCAGGCACATTATACCTGCAAATGAGACGCAATAATTCACTTTGAAACGCCTTCTTTCATACATGTCCCAGATAAAGTGTCAAGTCAAAATTGAAAAACAGGGCTCTGTCATAAAGATCATAACTAGTGATGAGCGATTACGTCGACTATCATGTCATCGAGTCGATAGTCGATATTGTCAATTATCAAGACGATTTCCGATAGTCGATAATAGATTATCGCCGATGACCATTAAAGTCTATGGGAGAGGAAAAACACCTTTATTCTTACACCCAAAAGGGTGGAGAAGCTGGAATTAACAAACCACAAAGGGCAAATGGATAATGCTTTCATCTTAGGCAACACATTTAGGTTATAAAAGCCACAGAAAAAAAATCACAGACCATTCACTATATCTATCGTACCGCAGCATGACCCTTAAAACTGCATGACCCACAAATTAAAAAGTGCCAATCACTTTACTTGAACTGTAGTATAATTTTTTGTACCTGTTCCATAAAAGTAGTAGAAGGTTGAAGAATCAGGCGATACCTTTTTCAGTACTGAGTATATTTGATGAGGAGCTTTCGAGAGAATATCTCCCTTTAGACAAGTGTTAATACAAGAAATTGAAAATTCACAGACTTTTTATACACAAAAAACATGGGCCTTCAAAGGGGCCCAGAATTCTTTAAAAAAAAACAAAATGCAATAATGGAAAATTTTACAAAAGTAAGACAAAA
>JAODAL010052920.1:0-25652 GCA_025379985.1 Phyllomedusa bahiana
CGCGTCATCGGGGCATTTTAACCGCTGTTAATAATAACGGACCCAGCCTGGGCTTTCCCCCGCACCCACTGTAACTCCGGCCCGGGTCTTTTGGGGCCCAGGACAGGTATAGTCAATGTCCAGTTCAACAAAAAATGGGGTTAAAGCCCTTTTTTTTTTCCCGGCACTTTTTAAATTGGGGTCAGCAGTTTGGGGCCATGCTGTGGCCCAGGACAGGTATATCAATGCCAGTTAAAAATAAAATGGTGTTTTGAAAGATTTTTTTTGGCACTTTTTAAATGTGGGGGTCATGCGGGTTTTTGGGGGAGCCATGCTGGGCCCAGGCAGGTAAGTAAAATGTCCATGAAACAAAATGGTGTTAAAGACCCCTTTTTCCGCACTTTTTAAAGTGGGGTCATGCAGGTTTGGGGGCTCTCTGTGGCCCAGGACGGGTTAGTCAATGCCATTAAACTAAAAGGGTGGTTGAAGTACTCCTTTTTTTCCGGCACTTTTAAAGGGGGGGGGGTCAGCAGGTTTGGGGGCTCATGCGGGGCCCCAGGCAGGAAATCAATGTCCAGTTCAACAAAAAAGGTGTTAAAGCTCCTTTTCCGGCATTTTTTAAATGTGGGGGTCATGCAGGTTTTTGGGGGCTCATGCTGTGGCCCAGGACAGGTAATCAATGCCATGAAACTAAAATGGTGTTTGAAAGACTTTTTTTTTTCCCGGGCACTTTTTAAATTGGGGGTCATGCGGGTTGGGGGCTCATGCTGGGGCCCAGGCAGGTATAGTCAATGTCCATTCAACTAAAAGGGGGGTTGAAAGACCCTTTTCCGGCACTTTTTAAATGGGGGGGTCATGCATTTTTTTGGGGCCATGCGTGGCCCGGACAAAAAAGTCAATGCCCCATTTAAACTAAAAGGTGTTGAAAACCCTTTTTTTTCCGGGCACTTTTTAAATGTGGGGGTCATGCGGTTTGGGGCTCATGCTGTGTCCCGGGACGGTTAGTAAATGCCAGTAAAAACTAAAATGGGGTTAAAGATCCTTTTTTCCGGGCACTTTTTAAAATGTGGGGTCATGCAGGTTTGGGGGGGCTCTGCTGTGGCCCAGGACAGGTTAAAATAAATGTCCATTCAACTAAAATGGTGGTTGAAAGACTCCTTTTTCCCGGCACTTTTTAAATTGGGGGTCATGCGGGTTTGGGGCTCATGCGTGGCCCAGGACTTATATCAATGTCCATGAAACAAAAAATGGTGGTTGAAAGACTCCTTTTCCGGCACTTTTTAAATGTGGGGGTCAGCGGTTTTGGGCTCATGCTGGGGCCCAGGACAGGTATAGAAATTCCAGTGAACAAAAAAGGGGTTGAAAACCCTTTTTTTTTCCGGGCCCTTTTTTTAAATTGGGGGTCATGCATTTTTGGGGCCCCATGCTGTGGCCCGGGACAGGATAGTCAATGTCCAGTGAAACTAAAATGGGGGTTGAAAGACTCCTTTTTCCCCGGGCACTTAAATGGGGGGGTCATGCGGGTTGGGGCTCATGCTGCGTTCCAGGACAGGGTTTTCATGCCATTTCAAGAACATGAGGGTTCAAATCATACTGCCTTCGGGACTTTTTAATTTGTTGGTGAGCAGGTTTTAAGGGGCAGGTGGGACAAAACAGGGATAGTAAATGGCTTGACTTTTTTTTTTTGTGACTTTTTAACCTAATGTTTGCCCCAAAATGTAGCACGTATCCATTTGACTGTTGTGGATGTTAATTTCACTTTTCCCAGCCTTTTTTCGGTGTAATAATGAATTGTTTTGTTGCTCTCCCCATAGTTTTTAATGGTCATCGCGCATAATCGATGCTCACTATCGAAAAACCTTATCGATAGCGGCCGACTATCGACTATCGATCGATCTCGATAGCCAACGCAATCGCTCAACACTAGTCGCCACGTCTCCAGTCCCCTGCCCAGACAGATTTTTCAGCATCTGTTCCAGGACATGAAGCAGTGGAATGACGTTATTCATCCCGTAGTCCTGGCGACTGACAAATAACGTGGCCTCCTCGAATGGCCTCAACAAACGGCAGGTGTCACGCATGAGCTGCCAATGGCTGACATCAAAGTTACACAGGGGAGTACTCCTGTCCGCCTGGATCATCAAAAAATCGTTAATGGCCTTTCTCTGTTCATACAGTCGGTCCAACATGTGCAGGCTGGAATTCCAACGGGTGGAAACATCGCATATCAGAATGTGTTGGGGGAGGCCGTTCTGCCGCTGCATCTCGAGGAGGGTTTTTCCTGGCTTTGTAGGAATGGATGAAGTGCATGCACAGTTTCCTGGCCATTTCCAGAATCTTCTGAAGATCGGTGGAAGACTTCAGGAACCTTTTCACAACCAGATTGAACACATGCGCCATGCAGGGCACATGGACCATCCCTCCTCGGTGCAGCGCAGACACCATGTTATTATGGTTCCGATTTGCAGTTGGCGCGGAGAAAGCCACACATCGATTTCTTGCTGCATGACGCGGAGCAGTTCCTCCCCTGTGTGACTTCGTTTGCCGAGGCAAGCCAGGTGTTGAACTCTGTGACACTGCTGTGCCCTACACATGTGGTACGATGGAGCAGTACTTGTGGAGGCTGAGATGGTGGTGGTGGAGGAGGAGGAGGAGGCGGACATTGGCGCAGGAGCCGCATTTTTGACAACGTGGAGGAGAAAGCGCCGTCTCCTGTCCAAGTTGTTGGTTGTGCCTGGGCAGGAAGCACATTCACCCAGTGGGCCGTAAAGGACATGAAACTGGCCCTGACCAGAGTTAAAAGCTCCAGACTCCGAGCTGCCATGCACCTTGGAACAAACCGATAAGCTCAAGGACTGGCCCACCTTCTGTTCTACATATTTATGAAGTGCTGGTACTGCCTTTTTGGAAAATAAATTACGGCTTGGAACTCTCCTTCTTGGCTCGGCACAAGCCATTAGTTCTCTGAACGGTGCAGAGTCCACCATTTGGAACGGAGGGACTGCAGTACCAACAACTTAGAAAGGAGCACGGTCAGCTGCTGCACCTTAGTATGGTTGGACGCATACTGTTGTCTCTCTGCAATCGCCTCGCTGAACGACTGCTGGCGCCATGAGTAGCGAGGAGCAGGAGCATCTGGACCGGGAGATGATGTCAAAGAGAAACAGCTCCCTTCTGCAGAGGTGGTGGAGCCTTGACTGGCTGCAATGGCATACGTGCCACGGGGTGCTGCTGCTGTTGCTGCGGTGGCACGATGGACCACCACATCTGAGCCACGTTTCTCCCAGGCCACCGGATGGTGACGCTGCATGTGTTGACGCAGGGCCGTGGTGCCAACGTTAGCTCCATGGCCACGCTTCACTTTCTGCCCACAGATTCTACATATACCCATATTCAGCTCCTCCGGTGTCTTAGCAAAGAACTGCCACACCGCCGAGTATCGGATTTTACCGCCAATGCTCCGCACTGAGTGACTACTGACGCCGCTCCCTCGCAGAGCCCCTGTGCGGCTACTTTCTTGGACCTGCGAAGTGGCTTTTTTACCCCGTGGCCGCTTGGCTCCCGACCTCACACTGCTGCTATCCTGCTGACGCACGGCCACACAACCCACTTGCTGGCTGCACCGCTGCCTGACGTGCAAGCTGACGCCCTCTTCTCCTGACGATGATGAAGCCCTTGCCTCACCCGGCTCCCAAGTGCGGTCGGCTACATCATCATCTATTTGTGTTTCATCGTCACTGCTGTCCTCATCACCGATCTTGGTATGCAGAGGCTGACCCCTCACAACATGACCTCCCATGCCCCTCTCAACATCTTTTCTTTGCCGCCTACTGCAAGAAGCAGGGGATATTGGCCCCATTTCTTCGCTGCCAAGTAGCTGCTGACTGCCCTCCTCAAATTGTTCATCCTCGCTATATAGTGGCGCTGAGCCCAGACCACATAGTAGATCTCTGGCTGAAGGAACCAGATGGGACAGAGGCGGGTTGAGGACGGGTGAGGGCCGCTGACCCGCTCCCGGGTCATGCCAACTAAGGGTTGTGTCTGACGTTCCCACCGACTCTTGGCTGGGGTTGTCAGATGTCATCTGGGAGGAAGTGAATGACCTATTCAACCAATCAAGAACCATTGGGTTGCTGAACAACACACGGCCGCTAGATGACAGCGGCAGTTGTGGCCTCACCGAGTGACCCCTGCTGCGACGTCCCCTTGTTGTGCTGCGACCTGGGCCTGGAATGTTTGTGCCTCTGCCACTAGCAGGTGTAGAGCCTGCCACCCTCTCTGTCTGACATACTGTTTGTTCTAAAATATACAGACACTGTTTGATGAAGATATCTGTAATGATAAATACACCCTGTATTTGACCCAATGAAACCAGTAACAACTTGGTAACTCTTGGATTAATTGCGCTCCACAATGGGCAGGAAAAATTGAAATTGTATTGCCGTTTAAAAACTCTGTGATATTTTACTGAATATAAAAGCACAAACAGGCTTAATTATCCTTCGGATATGAATTATGCTACAGAATTTCTTCTGTGGCCGTGATAAACAAAGTTTCTTTTACTGAGAACAACTGCAGAACAACGCTTAATTAACACCTGGATGTAAATTGCGCAAAAGAATTGAGCAGCCACAAACTACTAGCGTTGTAGCGTGTTACAATTGCGTGTTTTCTACGCTACACAAGAGAAAAAATTGTAATTAACCTTCGCTTGTGAATTATGCTACAAGAAATTTTTAATTTTTGGCGGTGAAAAAGACGGTTCATTTTTGTCACCACAGCAGAAAAACAACGCTTAATTAACCCCTGGATGTAAAATTACGCAAAAGAATTGAGCAGCCACAAACTACTAGCTTTGTAGCGTGATACAATTGCGTGTTTTCTACGCTACACAACAAGAGGAACAATTGTAATTAACCTTTGCTTGTGAATTATGGTACAGGAAAATTTAAATTTTTGGCGGTGAAAAAGACGGTTTCTTGGAGTCACCACAGCAGAAAAACAACGCTTAATTAACCCCAGGATGTAAATTGCGCCAAACAATTGAGCAGCCACAAACTACGACCTTTGTAGCGTGTTACAATTGCGTGTTTTCTACGCTACACAACAAGAGAAAAAATTGTAATTAACCTTCGCCTGTGAATTATGCTACAGGAAAATTTTATTTTTTGGCGGTGAAAAAGACTGTTTCTTGGAGTCACCACATAAGAAAAACAACGCTTAATTAACCCCTGGATGTAAATTGCGCAAAAGAATTGAGCAGCCAAAAATGAAGTTGTATTTGTATTGTAAAAACGCTGTTTCTTTAAGTGAATACAACAGGAACAGGCTTAGATCCTCCTTGGATATTCAATGTGCTGTGAGCAGATAGCATTAAAATGTATATGCAGCTGCAGTGGACGCACACTGGACTTCAGATCCAATACCCCAAAAAATCAGAAATAGAACATTAAGAGAAGCAGTCTCTGAGACAAGCTGAGACACCCCACAAAAATCGCTGTATAAAAGTGAGTTCTTTGGTAAGAGCTATCACAATCAGCTGCAGCAGCACCTTCCCTGATCAGGTCAGTGAGAGGAGTATGAGCTCCCAGCGTCGCGCCCGGACTTATATAGTGCGGTGACGTCACAGAATCCCGCCGGTCTCTGATTGGCTTCATCTCTGCACATGTCATGCAGGCTATGCCCTTCTTCCTCCCAGAGTGCTTTGCCCCATGTAACGCCATGTGCTCGCAGCCATTTTATCAATCAAAAGCACACTTCGTTCACCCGAAGTCCCCCCCAAACTTCGACTTCGTTCAGAACCGAAGTTTTCCTGAAATTCTAAACGAATTTCACTTCGTTAGAATCAATTTGCCCATCTCTATTGACAATGCGAAAAATTCTAAAGATAAAGTGAGTTAATAGTATACGTTTTTTTCATGAAATCTTGGTGTCTTTTACAGTCTCCTCACCGCAAAACCAGCAAAATGAACTTTTTGGAACTGAGAATAAAAATTGCAGTAAGAAATTATCATTTAAAAAAAAAGTTTTCAAAAGGACCATTTCTTTTGGAAGAGGAATGTGAAGTAGACCGGCAACTAATCGATGACCTCGGCAATTGGGGCCACAACATCAGAGATCTGTGCCTGATTCATCTTGATGAAAGTCAAACGATCCACATTATCTGTGGAAAGCCGGATGTGTTTGTCTGTAATGACTCCTCCAGCTGTGCTGAAGGTCCGCTCAGATATGATGCTGGCTGCTGGGCAGGACAACACCTCTATGGCGTGGCGAGCGAGCTCAGGCCATTCATCCATTTTGGATACCCAGAAGTCAATTGGGTCCGGAACACATCCAAAAACATCTGTGTTGAGACGCAGATAGTCGTGCACCATGATCTTAAGCCGGGCTTTGTGTGTTGTATGTGAACCCTGCATTACATGCGTTGGTGAGGTGGTAAATAAAGATTGCCAGAGGTCACCCATTAGGCTTCTGCCACAATGCCTGCCTCTGCTGCTGCCGCTACGGCTACTTGCCGCTCTACTGCTAGCACGTTGCTGACGTTGTTCCACCGTGACATTTGAAGAACATGAAGCAGACGCAACATATGTCTCCAGTTGATCAATCAGCAAGGTCTCCATTTCCTGTATTTTACTCCTCTTTTTTGGTGGGTGGAAGCTAAGTGCTGAGTTTTGCTTTGTACCAGGGATCGAGGAGGGTAGCCACCCAGTAACTGTTGTTCAGTTTGATGACCTTAATGCGAGCATCATGTTGGAGGAAATGGAGCATCCATGCACTCATGTGAGAGATGGAGCCTTGATTTCCCAAGCCTCTGGGTCGATGGGCACTAGCAAACTGATCTTCCTCTTCTTTCTCCTCCGCCTAAATTCGTGACAACCTCTTTCCAAGGCAGGGACGTCGGTAACGTCAGTGTCCAGGAAAACCTCAGTCTCCTCCTCCTCCGCTTCCTCCGCCACAGCTTCAACACAGCCCTGACTTGCCTCAGATGATGCACCCTGAGAGCTGAGGCGCCGCCTTGCACTAGCCCTGGACCCCGAACCACTGCCTAATGAAGACCAATAAAATTGTGAAACTGCCGGGCTTTCTGGATTCAATGGAGAGAAAGGCTCCATGTCCGTATCTGTGTCCATCTCCTCCTCCATTGCTGGTGGGACCTGATGTTTCAGAGTGTCCAACAATCGTTCCAGAACTAAGATCACCACAATGCTCATGCTGACAAGGGCATTGTCTGCACTGACCATTTTGGTGGCTTCTTCAAAACTGGCAAGGATGGTGCAGAGCTCTTTCACCTGCCTCCACTCTCGGTGGCTCAACACCCCGAGTTCCGCACCGCTGCTTGTCAACCCCATGCCCACTTCGTACTGCTAAGGGTTTGCGCTGCGCCACAACCTGGAGCATGTGGAGGGGGGAATTCCAAGTGTTGCCATCCAACAACAAGACGGTTACGGGGGGGGCCACGACCTACAACACAGCCAGGCGGGCGAAGCGGGGTCAAATGGCGGAAGTGTACTCAGACCCGGCCTTCCTACGGCAGTCCAGACCCGGGGTAGCGCTTTAAAAATTTTCGGACGACAAGGTTCATGACATGTCCAGGCAAGGGATTCTCCAGCCACCGATCTTAAGGGCGGCCAAAATTTTTTCGACCGTTATCGCACACCACCTTGCCACACAAGGTTCTTGTCCCCCACCACGTCAATCTCTTTGCGTAGACCCGTCCACAGCCCTGACCTGTTGTTGACAGCCCCAAGACAGTTTTAATTTCAACACGGCCCTGGTTTCTATGGGCACTTGATGCCACCAAGGAGCTTGGGGGAAAGAACTCTGCACCTCCCTGCGGTTTTGAAGAGCGTGCCCGAGCCTCCCTTTACCACCAGAACATCCACAAGCTCACCCAGTGAGCGTCCAGAGATATAGGCCCTTTGGGCCGTTGCTTACTAGTCCATGTGCGGGGTCAATGGACTTCCCGGGACAAAAGCAACAACCGCTTGAAATTTTAGAGACACGGGGCTGGCCAAAGCGGGGACGGCTTTTCGGGAAAATAAATCCTCTTGGCAGGGTTTTGGGGCATGGCATGGGCCTGACGGGGTGGAACCCCCTGTTTTTTCCCCCAAACAGAAAGGCAACTTTTCCCAAAAGGCCAAAGCCGGGCAATGCCGCTTTCAGGTTTTGGCTTTGAGATGGTTGGGGTTAAAGTTTTTTTTCTCTCCCAAACCTGGTAGACAGAAGGCGGCTGCTAACTGGCCGCTGACGTGCAGGTTGTAAAACGGGGGAAGGAGAAGGGGGAGGATGTGTCTCGGGGGTGCTGGTGGAAACTTGAGCGACGGGGGAGGCTGTAGCGGAGGGATCCTTGATCATGACCTGAGAGACATGGGCAGCTAAAGGAACGTTTGGGTGTGGCGGGGGAGAAGGAAGGGAAAAGAGGTGTGACAGGGTTTGGGAACCCCGGGCATCGTTTTGGCCTTTTTTGGCCAGTTTTTCCCAACCATTTCATCTCATGTATTCCTGATATGAAGACTTTTGGGGGTGGTTACACACTAAGATTTCTTCGCTCAAAACTGATGTTTTAGGGGAAAGGCGCATTTTACATCATTTTGGGTTAATCAAGGTTTGCTCAAAAAAAGGCCCAGGCTTGGGGTCCGGATTTTTTTTAAAACGGCAATAAGCGGGGACGGGGGGGGCCGGGGGATCGGCTGGCGAAAATCCAGGGGATTGTGCCCCGCCCTCTCCTTTTTTGAGGCGGGAGCCATACTGAAACACCCCCCAACGATGCTCCTCGCTAGTGAGAAGCGCTCGCAAGAAAAATTTCTGCTGAAAATCCTATTGGACCGAATGTCGTCATCATCATCACAACACAGGTGACTTTCCCTTCCGAATTCTGCATCCTGGACTGGGGCTACAAGCAACAGGCACCCCAAAGGGCGTTCCCCGACCGCCCGGATTTTTGCCGATTGACCACTTCCTTCTCCCCTCGGGGGCATCAGCGATTGGCGTCAGAGCAGACAAAAACCCTTTTTGGGCCTCTTCTTTTTGGGAAATCCTTTCGACCCCAACCGCATTTTGGGTCATCAAAGGGGTCTTCAAAAATGGATTACCACAGGTGGGTCACAGTTGAATTTGGGCTCCCTTTCGCTTCATTTGGGAATGGATGCTGACGATGCTAGATGAAAATTTGGCCTGACTGGGAAGGGAAGGGGGTAAACTGTAGATGCAGGGTTTCATTAACCACTGAAGAACAGATTGGGCGACGCTGTTTTGTTAATGGATTCACAGGGCCCTGCCCAGCGATGACAGGCCCGATGGTCCGCAACCACGATCCGCGGCTTGCTTTGTCACCAGCCGGAAGGAGCACCTTCTCTCGTACCTCTACCCCATGTCCTACACCCCTTTTCTCACTTAACACCTTTTATTTCGCTCCATGTTCAGAAAGATAAAAATTTTAAAAAGGGATGGAAAAATTTTTTTAACAGTCTTTATTGAAAACGGGAAATCACAGCTATTCTTAAATCCCCCTAATTCCTACAGCCAACTAGGATTGAAACTGAATTGTTTCTAGCAAATACCTTGAAATCGGGCTGGTGGAAGAACCTTTAAAACAAAATAACAGATTCTTCCTTCATTCAGGGATTTTCAACTCTCCGTAGGACAGGAATTTATATTTTCAAAAAAATACATACAGTGCACTATCTCCCAAACTGAGATTCACCGACGCAAAAAACTATTCAGAATTACAGGAGAGAAATTGCTTTTTTGCAGCAATGACAAACAGAACATTTCTAAAAAATTTTCATCCAAAAAGTCGACAACTTGGCCATTGAAAAAATCTAGGGCCGCACCACGTGCAAACGCTATTTAAAATTATACGGGTAAAAAGGGGTTTTTTTCACCAAAGAAAAACACCAAAATAACTACAAAATTTCTGTATACAATTTAAGTACATGTGGGATTTTTAAAAAAAAGGGGGCGAACCAAAGTCAAAACAGCTATTTAAAAAATTAAACATGAAAAGGGGGGTTTTGCACCAATGAAAACAAACACAGTTACCCACAAAATTTCTGTTTTTCAAATTTAATACAAGGGGGCTCTTTTAACAAAACTGGCCGCACCCAAAATGAAAAAAAACTATTTAAATTTTAAACGGAATTAAAAATGGGTTTTTTAGCTAAAATACACCCGCAATTACTAGCCAAAAATTTTGTATCCAAAAAAAGTACAAGGTGGAAATTTTTAACAAAAAAAGGGCTGCGCCAAAGTGAAAAAAAACCTATTTCAAATTGAATAGGTTTAAAAAAGGGGGGTTTTGCACCTATGAAATACCCTCAATTACTAGCAAATTTCTGTATCCTAAAAAGTACAAGGGGGGTCTTAAACAGAAATGGGTTTTCCCAAAGTGGGGTAAAAAAAAATAATAAAATTGAGACGGGAAAAAAAAAGGGGGGTTTTGCCCTATGACATACACCTGAATTCACAAATTTCTGTATCCAAAAAGTACAAGAGGGTCTTTGAACAAAAATGGGGTGCCCGAAATGAAAAACACCTATTTAAAATTTATAAGGGTAATAAAAGTGGGTTTTGCATTTTTGAAATCACCCACAGTTACTAGCAAATTTCTGTATCCTAAATAAACAAAGGGGCTTTTTAACAAAAATGGGCTGCACCAAAGTGAAAAACACCTATTTAAAATTTGGGCGGATAATAAAAGGTGGGTTTTGCACCTATGAACTACACCTGCAATTACTAGAAAATTTCTGTATCCTAATATAAGTACAAGATGGGTCTTTGAACAAAAATGGGCTGCGCCAAAGTGAAAACACCATTTAAGATTGAGACAGATAATAAAAGGTGGTTTTGCATTTATGAAATACACTGCAATTACTAGAAAATTTCTGTATCCAATATAATACAAGATGGGTCTTTGAACAAAAATGGGCTACCCCAAAAGTGAAAAACACCTATTTAAAATTGAACGGATAATAAAAGGTAGGTTGTGCATTTATGAAATACACCTACAATTACTAGCAAATTTCTGTATCCTAATATAAGTACAAGATGGGTCTTTGAACAAAAATGGGCTGCGCCAAAGTGAAAACACTTATTTAAAAGTTATACGGATGATAAAAGGTGGTTTTGCACCAATTAAATACAACAGCATTCCCTTAAAAATTTCTGTATCCTAATGGAAGACAAGATGGTCTTTGAACAAACAGGGCTGCACAAAATAAAAGGTACTATTTCACCTCAGGTGCGAGGTGTGCTGGCCAGAAACTGTAAAAAAAAGCCATTTCAATGCAGGTTCAAAGCAGAGTCTGGGCTGCACAATTTACACTCTCCTTTCAAAAGCCTGCCTGACTGTCTGTCTGTGTTCGCCCACTCCCCCCCCCCTGCGGCTGTACAGCACTAGCGTCTGCTTTAAAAAGTCTCTGTCTAACTGACTAAGAGCTGAAATTCTCTAATCTACATATGTTCTAATGTTTCACAGCTAAAAGCATAGTTGTCTGTGTGAATAAAGAGAACTGTGTCTCTGAGCTGAGCTGTTTTGAGGAGAGATCTAGCACATGTCCTGGTCTCATGAGAGATACTGAAACAATGATGAAGAACAGGAAACGCTATTCTATGCAAAACAAGGTCATGTGATTTTTCCAGCCAATGATAACCATACACATCACAGTCATGACGTCGCATACCCAGTTCACCCTGCTCTATGCTCTAAGCTCATTTGCGGGCCGCCAAAATGACAGGAATCGTCGAAAATGGCACGATAGTAATAGATTATGCGCAGATTCTCACCTAAATTATCGCGTGATCGGAAATTTCCAATCAACCCCAAAAAACCGTGCGATTTTTCAAAAACAAAATTTGGTGCAGCAATGAAAGCTCTGAGGCAAGTAGGGGCAGTTACCCACAACAGGATCCAACTTGCAAGAAATGTATCCAAGCGGTCTCATATGCTCTCCATGTTTCTATGCCAAGACTCCAGAAGCGTAGCCATAGTCTTCAAATAGGAAAAGGTTGAAAGGCTGTGAGTAGTCCGGGATTCCCAGAGCCGGAGCTCGTAGGATAAGTTTTTCCAGGGTTTGAAAACACTCCTGTGCCTCAAGTGAGGTTTTCATTGGTGAAATAATGTCCTTGAAAGAATCATATAAAACTTGCATAAGACGGGAAGCATTGGGTATCCATTGACGACAGTAAGTGACGAGGCCTAGAAAACCTTGAAGTTAATTTAGATTGGTCGGAGAAGAAATGAGCATCATAGCTTTTTTTGCGATCATCAGTAAGGTGTTTGCTCCCCTGTTATATGCACTGTACGAGGAATACCACTTTCTTAGAACACCATTGGAGCTTGGACTGTGAGACTTTACAGTTGATGGATGTATAATGTTGAAGAAGATTCAAAGAGCTTGATTGACAAGTTGGAAAATCAGGGCACACAAGAGACTGAGGTCTGCGTTGTGTTTGTTGTTTGAATCTTGATCATTGAGGGTCATAAACTTGATATTGAGTTTCACAGGTCCCGAAGACTAATTTAGTTGCTGTTGTGATGCATATAAATTTACTCCCACATTGCCTTGTATTTTTTAGAACTTCTCCATCCAACCTGTCATAATATTAGTGTCCACATTCTATTTCACCAAAATCGAATTCTTCAGTTCCTCTTCCAGATTTTCTTTCTTACACTTTCAACATAATTTCCATCATGACACTTGCTTGTCGTTCTTCACTTCCATCATGTCATCGTGAAATCAACTTTGGTTGAAAATTTCCATGTTCCATCAAAACCAAACATTTCCATTACCTTCAAAAGCCAACATTCCTTCAATTACGCTTGTATGCTTGAGGGTATAACGGCATTGGTTGACCATGGGTAGCAAGGTTCCTGGTGTCATCATGAGCTTAGTGCGCACTGCCTCATGATATGTCGGGAAACCCGGTTGCAGTAAAAACAAGTTTTTTTTAATCGGCCCTTGCCCCCAGAAGGTTTTCGTTTGGAAGTTTTGCGAACCATTAGGTTGATATGGGTTGGTAGGTTGAGGTCCCGGGTATACTTGTGCTGGTTGATTGCACAGTACCGTCTCAGGAGTCTGGGATGTAGGGCCATTTGGGTGCTCTTGAAGTAGGGACACTGTAGAATTTTTCTTCAATTTTTTGAGGGAAATCAGTCTGAGCCAACAAAGAACTCTGAGCCTTAGAAATTTAGAAAGAAGTTGACTTCCGGCAGCTCTGCATATTCTGCTCAATAGTTTCAAAATAATCCCGAATGGGCTTAAGGAGACCTTTAACCCAAAAGCTGTTGAAAGAGGATTCTGTGAGCTTTAGTGGGTTTATGTCAAATCTGTGGACCTGGAATAAGGCAGACATCTGGTTATAAAAATTCTCCACGGATTCAGTAGGACTTTGGGTTGAATTGAAGATATTGACTGAGGACTCATCCAAGCGTTCCTTTGCCCAAGAATGAAGTCGACGGCAGAACTCTTCCTCAGATGAGTAAGCACTGATGTCCTCAACAGTGTCTTCTTGTAGGGCTGATTTGATGATAGGCCAAAAGTAATTCCCAGCCTTGATGCTGGCAACATGGTATAGATCTTTCCAAGGGGCAGAATATATCTTCTGTATCTGACTGATGCAACGGTAGAATGCCATAGGGTTTTCCTCAGGGTCTGGCATTTGGGTTAGTAGATTATTGACTTGTTTAGGTGTAAATGGCACATAGATTGGTTGATTCTGCAGTATTATGGCTGGTACCGATGGATGAGAAGGTAGCACCGGAAGAGAAAAAGAATTTAATAGCTGAGGAGGGGGTGGTGGTGGAGGTGGTGGTGCTGCCAAAGGTGGGGGAAAGTCCATGAATGAGTCTGGTTCTGGCGGTGTAGATAATTTGGGTGTAGGTTGCAACGGAACTGAGGTTGTACTCCTGAGCAAGGGTGAAGTTGCCCTGGGAAAGGGAGTGGTTTGAGTAAGGGAGAGTCATGTAGTCTTCAGACATTTGACCCTAGCATCTGTTAGTACCACTATCCGTATTTCAGGTACTGAAGGAATTGGCTTGTGCTCAAGAAATGCTGTGAGTATGGTCTGTACACATGTCATTGGTGGGAACGCAAAGCTAACAGAAGAAATGAAGGGTATGGACAGCGATTGGAACTTGTTCGCTTGGGCCACTTCAAGTACGTTATGTATAGTTTGTTTCAGCAGCTGAACACAATCGTTATGGGATACGTTATTATATAAGGGTCCAACAGCATGAATAATGTAATCACAGTTCAATCTGCCTGCTCGAGTGACAACTGCTGCAGGGACGGGAAAAGGAGCGACACTGGAACGAGCACTAATTTCGTCACATTCCTCTTGTATTCCCATTCCACCTTCCTTCACAAGTTCTTCAGCAATACCTCCATTATGCTGCAGATGTGCATTTGCTGGATGAACTATTCCCGTGGTAACCTGCTGGATAATGTTCCTCACTATGAAGATAAGAGTGGTGTTTGTGTCCCAAATTGAGGTAATGAACATATAAACGTCAGATGACTTGGATCACTTTTAGGGCCCAGATATTCACCCCTAGGGTGACGAGCAGTTTGTCTACCTGTGACGTGTTGTCGTGGAGCTTGATGATAGGACCTCTGGGCAGTGTCCCCGAGGAAGTCAGCGGGTGTTCTGAGTAATGTGTCCTCTCCCAGGCAGCAGTCTGTGTGCTGTGAGCAATAGGAAAAATACTTGAGTCCTTTAATTTGGGTTGCAGATGTGGGTTCTGGCCCCCTGTAGCTAATGGCAACTTGTCCTCCCCCCTTCCTCTCTGTTAGCATTGAAAGTCAGAATAAGGGCTATAGAGGAGGAGGATACATAGAATGTCCCAGATGGTGTGAACAAAGGGTAGAGTGGCTGCGGGGCTGGTGGTGGTGTTTGTTGTGATGTTGCAGGCATGCTGGCACAGACCTTATCACCCGACAGTTGTGTGTCAATGTTTACATTAGCAGTAACAAGTGGAATGCCCGGAGAAGAGGTGGGAGTAGGAATGTTACTAGGTGTAGCAAGATGGCCGCTGTTCCACTTCAACCCGGAACTTCCGGGTTCTTTGGATTGATTGGGACTACAAATATGGCCACCGGAAGTGGAAAGGGCAAGGCTTGGTGGTGCATTTCTGGATGCAGAGAGTGTTTGGGCTTCATTAAAATGGCTACCGGAAATAATGCGAGGTTCTGGCATGGGAGCTGAGGGAAGAATACTGGGAGGTGCCGGAGGTGAAATAATACAAGGTGGGATTAGTGTTGTACGTTCCCTCCCACAATCTACGCAACTTTCAGTGTTAGTGGAATTTTAATGACAACAATTGGGACATTGCCAACACTCAAAAGTCTCCATCTTGAAATGGCTCCAGCTCACTCCTTATATATATGCATTCATCAAATCCTTCTTACTTTTTACATTCAATTTCAATGTAATTATACTTTGCAATTGAACACGCTGTTCTCTGCCAACCCACCGTTAACTTGTAGAATGCCTCTGCAATTTTTTCCCAGTGTTGTCTCCCACATGTTAGGTTGTAATAGCCGTGATTTATGCACGTGGCACAAAGTGGGTTTCATTAACTTTTTCAAGTCTGACATATTTTCCTATTTTCCTCTTTGAGATAAGCTCAGCCGGTGAGTGGTCACAACTATTTTACTGCATCTTTAGACTGAGGGCTATAATTTTTCAGTACGCCACAGAGAGGAGAGGAGAAAATGCGAGCCTGCAGCTGTGACCCCCCTTAATAGATGCTTCGAACATGAAGCTGAGTTCTAACTCTTTAGCGCTTACAAAAATTCACTGCAAATAACTCACTGAGATAAAGACTAGGAGATAACTAATGAACTAATGACCCAGACTAAGTATATATTAACCCTGAATACAGTCGCTAGGTAAAAACAGAACAAATACACACAAATGTCTATCCCTAATATCTTATCTACATCAGGAGCCCAGCTCCTGGCTTACACTGAAATATTATACAGAAAGGAAAATACACTATCTAGTCACGTGTATTTTACAGAGCAACAATCACAGATATCAATTGGTAGCTTTTAAAAGGTATGCACATGTGATACGGACAACAGAATTCAACACCACAATCTGGACATGGATGCTTTCAGGTCTCCCCCAGAAAGTCGACAAAGTACCAGGGACTCACACTGGACTGTCCAAAAAAACACAGATAAGTCACAGATTTTTAAAACCCGAACTTATCGGTTTCTATGGAGGTGATCAGTCTCCGTTTGGGCAGTCCAGGTTCATACCACCGGCAGCAGGGCGTCGGCTCCCCAGGGGTCTTGGTCTTGGTCCTCGGGCCGTTTTGAGAGTCTGGCACCAAATCAAGAGGTTGGAGAGTGGCACAATGACAAATTCTGGAGGTGGCAGCAACATGATTAGGCCACAGAGTAGCACAAGGACACAGTGTGGAAGTGACAGCAGCAACATCAGTAAGCCACAGAGTGGCACAATCACAGGTTGAGAAGGTGGCAGCAACATCAATAGCCCACAGAGTGGCACAATGACATGTTGAGAACGTGACAGCAACATCAGTAGGCCACAGAGTGGCACAATGACATGTTGAGAACGTGACAGCAACATCAGTAGGCCACAGAGTGGCACAATGATACAGCGTGGAAGTGGCAGCAGCATGAGTAGGCCACAGATTGGCACATTGACAAAGTTTGGAGGTGGGTGGCAATACCAGTCACTGGTAAAGATGGTGGGTGGCAGATGGAGCAGTGGGCAGCAGGTGGGTGGCATCAGGTGGGTGGCAGCATAGCAGATGAGACAGGTAGTTTGATTCCAGACTAATTTCTCAAAGTTTTGGTGAGGCGTCATGGCTGATCTAATCTGATACATAAGGCATTGGTGTGTGGAAATGCTGGCCAATCCACGCCTGATTCATCTTGACAAAGGTGAATTTCTCCACATTTCGGGTGGTCAAGCGAGTTCTCCTTGGGGTAACTATGGCCCCCGCCGCACTGACAGCTTCTGTGCAATCTCGGCAAATTGCGGCCACACATCAAGTTTGGCTGCCCAGTAGTCCAGCGCATCTTCTACCTGGGGTGGCAGAGTGCTGTCCAAGTAGGCCACCACCTGCTGATTTAGGGTCTGCTCCAGGTCCTGCTGCTGCTGTTGGTGAGTACTTTCCTCACTAGGAGGGTGAAGGAAGCTGTTTAAATACTCCAGCACCCGGGGCAGGGTCATGAGTATGAGGAACCGAAAAAGGATGGCAGGGCCACTAGGAGGGGCCAATTGACTCATAGATTTCTCTATAATACGCAAGTTTTCCTCCCTGCGGCGGTGGAAAAAAAAGCCCCCATTTTGGACCGGTGCGGGGGCCCAAAGGGGGGGTTTAGCCAAAGTCATCCTCTGTGATGGTGACATTGGCTGTCACTAGCCGGGAAAAATCCTTGCGGGCCATCTGTGAAGTGACCTGAGAGACCCCCCTCCCTCCATCTCCACTTATAGCCACGGGGGTTTCGGGGTCCTGCTGTCTTTCATCCCCTCTACCTTTTCCCGGTTTGCTCCTGCTCCCCTCTCCTTTTTACCTAATAAAAAAAAACCACTCATTTACAAGAATGCTTGTGCCCAAAATTTCCCCCCCCCCTCCGTATAGCCCCCCCAGACTCACGGGGCCGTGAGATGTATCCCCACGTCTCAGTCCCCTGACCAAAGTTTTTGCGGGAATTGTTCCGGGACATGAAGCAGTGGAATGTTGTTTTCATCCGTAGTCCGGCAACTGACAAATAACAGGCCCCCTCAAAGGGTCTGGCAAAGGCGGGTTTTCCCCCTGGCTGCCATGGCTGCATCAAAATTACACGGGGGTACTGTGTCCTCTTAGTCCATAAAAAAAATCTTTTTTGGGCCTTTCTTTTCATAAGTCGGTCCAACATTGGGGCGGGAAATTTCCAAGGATGGAACCCCGCATTCAGCCTATTTTTGGGGGGGGGCCGTTCTGCCCTGAACTAAAGGAGGGGGGTTACTTGGTTTGGTAGGAATGGATAAGTGCATGCCATTTTCCCTGGCCATTTTTAGATGTTTTTGAGAGGGGTTTGGAAGACTTCAGGAACCTTTTTGAAAACCCAGATTAAACACGCCCGCCATCAGGAGCATAGGTCATCCCCCCTCGGTGAGCGCGGACACGATGTTCCCTTCCTTGTCTGCACCATGGTTCCGATTTGCAGTTGTCACGGAGAAACCCCAACATTGACTTCTTGTTGTTGACGCGAGCATTTCCTCCCTGGGGATTTTTTTCGCCCAGGCAAACCATTTAAAAAACTGCTTTTAAACCCGTTATCCCCTCCACATGGGTTTGATAAAGCACACTTAGACTTGGGAGGCTGAGGTGGGGGGAGGAGGAGGGGGACTTTGGGGCCAGGAAAAACTTTTTAAAACGTGGAGGAGAAAGCGGCGTTCCTGTCCAATTGTGGGGGGTTCTGAACAGGAACACATTCACCCGTGGCTAAAGGACATTTTTACTGTCCCTGCCGTAGTACAGCTCCCCCCGCCCGCACTGCGTGCACCTTGTAAGGGCCCCGAAGACTCAAGGCTTTCTATTCTACATATTGGCAGGACTGGTACTCCCTTTTTTGGAAAAGAAATTAAGCTGGGGACTCCCCAACCCGGTCGGCACAAGCCATTAGTTCTCTGAATGGTGCAGCAGGGAAAGGGAGGGACCCCAGTAACCAACAATTTGGGACAAAAGCACGGTCAGCTTTGCCCCTTGGGTTGGTTGGATGCATAGTGGTTTTGGCAATCGCCTCTTTGAATGATGTGGCGCCATGAGTGGGAGGAGAGGAGCACTGGACGGGTAATGATGGAAAAGGGAAAAAAACGCTTTTTCGGCAAGGTGGGTGGGCCTTGTTGGTGAAATGGCATGCTGCCACTGGGTGCTTTTGCTGCGGCAGGATGGCCCCAACATTAAAATTTCGTTTCCCCCAGGCCACTGTATGGAATGCTGCATGTGTTGAGCAGGGCCCGTGGTGCCAACGTTAGCTCCCGGGCACGCTTCACTTTTCCCCCACATTTTCAATACAACAGTTCGGCTCCCCCGGTGTCTTGAAAAAAAACCTGCGAGTGGGATTTTACGCCAAAATCCGCATACTACTCCGTCCTCGGTGAACCCCTGTGCCGCTACTCTTTTGGACCGCCCCGCTGTTGCCGCGCAACTGACAGCTCTTCTCCCCGATATGGATGAACCCTTCTTACCCCGCCCCCCAAGTGCATCGGCTACATAACTCGTTTTGTGTTTGCCCGGGCACGCTATTTCCTCAATGGCTCGATAAAAGCCTGATGCTTGAAAAATAACCTCCCGGCCCCTCCCACATCACTACTTTCCGTCTACTGCAAGAACAGGGGTTTTTTGCCCACCTCTTTGGCTAAGTAGCTGCTGACTGCCCAAAAGAGTTCGTCCTTGCTGTTTAGGGGGCGCTGGCCAACCAAATTTAGTCTCTGGCTGGGAACCAAAGGGACAGGGGCGGGTTGAGGGCGGTGGGGCCGCGCCCTGCCCCCGGGGCAATGCCAAAAAAGGGTTGTGTCCACGTCCCCACGCTCTTGGGGGGGTTTGTCAATGTCCACCGGGAGGAAGTGGATGACTTTCAACCAAAAGAACCCTTGGGTTGCTGGTCAACACACGGTCGCTGATGACACGGCAGTTTGGCCTCACGAGTCTCCTGCTGTGACCCCCAATTCTGTCGTTTGGCACTGCCATTCAATGAAAGGTCCTGCCACCCCTTTTTATATACTGTTTTATCTAAAATAAATTAAGCCTTGGGTTGAAGACCCTACAGAAAAAAAAAAAAGTAATTTAGGCCATAGGACCAAAAAATAAGAGAACCGTATTTTGTCCAAATACCCCACAATGAAGTGGCTAAATTAAACTTTGGTTTAAATATCGTAAAAAAAACAAAAAAAAAATGTAATTTAGCGTTATAACAAAAATACAGACACCCTGTATTTTAGTCCAAATTACCCCCCAATCAGAGGTTAAAAAGCCTTGGGTATGAAATAACCCCACAAAAAAACAGATGTAATTTGAGTATATAGGGCCAAAAATACAGCACCTGTTTTTAGTCCAATTACCCCACAAAAAAGAAGTTAAATTAAAAACCTTTGGGGATGAAAACCTAAGAAAAAAAGATGTAATTCAGGGTGAAAGGGGGGAAGACAACCCCCCCGGACTTTGGGGGAAAATCCCCCAAATAAAAACAAAAGATACCGTGTTGATAAAGGTGTTATCAAACATTGTGTGGGCTTTCCCCCCCCGTAGCTATAAAACGAGTTTTTTTTATAAAGAACGCAATATATTGCACGCAGAAAAATAATAATCGGTTGGTAATAATGGCAAATGACAACCCCCTTGTGATTGCTTTCCCCCCAGTCGCGATAAAACGAGTTTGTTTTTTTTAGTTCAATATAGTGCAGGCGCAGCAACAGCAGTAGCAAGATGCTTATGACAGGACACACAATGAAAAATGTGAGAATTTAAGATGGCGTCTATATTTATAGGGCTGTGACGTCACAGAAGCCCGCCGGTCACTGATTGGCTTCATGTCTGCACATGTTATTGAGGGTGTTCCTTTCTTTCTCCCAGAGTTCTCTGCCCCATGTCACGCCATGTGCTCGTGGCCATTTTACCAAAAGAAAGATGCTTCATTCCCGCGAATCACCATAAACTTCAGCTTCGCGCAGAACCGAAGTTTTCCTGAAATTCTAAACGAATTCCACTTTGTTAGGATTGATTCACCCATCTCTAATTATTGTTTTAATATTAAGAAGGGTAATATTAATTAATAATTAATTTTAAAACATATTAAAACATATTAAATAAATATATATTTTATATTTGATATATTTTGTGTTTTTTTTGCACCCAGAACGGACCCAAACTCGTATCTAACAATGCTCAGTGGAATTTACTTTGATTTCAATGTAAAACCTGTATCGTCGTTTAGGTGATATGTGTTTTAGATACACCTTTCGAATGTGTTTAACGGATCCGATCAAAGAATTGACATGTCAATTCTTGATGTGTAAGACACACAGAAAACGTATCCAAACACGCACTTCATTTGAGGTACGTGGTTGGATATGTTTTACGTGGCGTTTTTCATTACATTTTTCGGATTGAAAAACGCTGTGTGAACATACCCTAATTGAGTTCTTCACAGGGTTCTCAGTGAGTGGTATAACCCTGGACTGATCCTAAGTCCAGAGTTAGCTTCATTACTCCTCTCCTTGAGTCTAAGGAGAAGATCAGTAGACCAGAAATGTATAAGAAAGGGAAGACTTGACAGGATATTAATTGGAGACTCCCTAAAGTGGTAGTACAAAGAAGTATGCGACAAGAACCTCATAATCAGTTGATGTCTATCGTGCCTCTGGCCTAGCACAACTCACTAGCAATACAGAAGTTTTACCAGATCATTTGGGGCAAGCAAGTAAGCTCCTATGGATTAGTACTACTAATCTAGATTTCTAGAACTCGAGCCCATCCTTGTTACTGAAATGTGTGATTCCTGTAAAGGCTTATTCTTAAAACTTAGCCTGAAGTAAACAGAAGTTCTTGTTTTGAACTCCATACTGTAATCTGGATGTCATTTCTGCCTTTACACCATGGACACCTCCACCACCATCAGGAAAGGGAAGCTTACATCGTCTACAGTTTGTACCTAAAAGAGGAAAAACACCTACTTCTACACCTGCAGACCTCCCTTATTACTGGGATGTTCCCAGGGAAGAGGGCCAGGTGAGAGTCACTCTGATTCATTTACCACCTCCATCCTTTCAAGGCTAGAAAACACCTCAACAATAAGCTAATTCTTTTAGTTTTTTGCCTCCCTGCGTTTCAACAGTTTTTATTTTTTCAGTGACACAGTTGTTTGAAAACTTGTTTTATGCAGTAAAAGTTGTATTTGTAAGGGGATTGTTGGAGTTTACATGTAAAATACTTTGTAATTTTTAAACACATATTTTACAGCGTGAAAATAAAAAAGCGTTTTTCTGCATTAGTTTTTTTAGTACTTTTTAAACCATTCATATTTTACACTAAATAACCTGATACATTAATTCTACAGGTTATTACAGTAGTTTGGATAACTAATATGTTTCGTTTTTTTTTTTTATGTGTGTAATGTATGCGCAATAATTTTTTTTTTATTAAATACTTACTTTAACCCCTTCCCAACATTGTACATACTCATACGTCTGAGCGGGAAGTGACTTCCCGTTAATAGACGTAAAGGTACGTCCTGGATATTGTGCGTGCTCTCAGGCAGGTCCTGCACAAGTGCAGCATGGGACCAGCTGTATATTACAGCTGATCCCATGCTGCTTTGCCCGCGGCTGAAGATCACTCGATCTGATGGCTTCCCTGACAGCCCAGATGCCTAACAAAGGCTTCCGGGCTATCTGTGACATCACTATGTCCAGCTGTGCCCTGTGGGCATGGCCTGGCATAGTGAATGACAGTTGCCATGGAGAGCAGTACACAGCAGCAGTGCAGTGTACTGCTCTCCATTGTAACAGTGATCTGAAGATCACTGTTACAAGTCCCCTGTGGGAAAAGTAAAAAAAAAAGTAAAAAAGTAAAAAAAAACCATCTACACCACTCTTTCCCCTTTCCAGACGACAGTCGCTCCACCAAAAAGATTAAAAATAAATTACTCATACTTGGTAACGCTGCTTGTGTAAAGACCTACCTTATAAATCTGTTACATTATTTAATCTGCACAGTGAACACCGTAAAGAAAACAAATAGGATAGTCACAGAATTGCGAATAGTGGTACCAGTGAAAATGTCAGTTCAAACCGCAAAAAAAAGTCCTTACACAGCTCTGTATATGGAAAAATAAAACGTTTAATGCTAGAGATTGGCGAATTGATTCTAACGAAGTGGAATTTCGATTAGCATTTCAGGAAAACTTCGGTCGGACTCGAAGTCGAACTTTGGGGAACTTCGGGTGAACGAAGTGTGGCTTTTGTGATTGATAAAATGCTGCGAGCACATGGCGCTACATGGGGCAAAGCACTCTGGGAGAAGAAGGCATAGCAGCCTGACATGTGGCAGAGATGAAGCCAATCAGAGACCGCGGATTCTGTAACTTCACCGCACTATATAAGACCGACCGCGCCGCTGGAGCTCACACTCCTCTCACTGTACTGAACAGGGAAGGTGCTGCCTGCGGGTATAGCGCTTTCTGAAGAACTGATTTATATACAGCATTTCTGTGGGGTGTCCTCACTTGTCTCAAGACCTGTTTCTCTGAATGTTCTATTTCTATTTTTTTGGGGAATGGATCTGAAAATCCAGTGTGCGTCCACTGCAGCTGCATATACATTCAATACCAAGGGGATCTAACCATTCCTGTTGTATTCATTTAAATAAAACAGCGTTTTTACAATACAAAATCCCACTTCATTTTTGGCTGCTGAATTCTTATTTCGCAATTACATCCAGGGGTTTCATTAAAGCCGTTGTTTTGCTGTTTCTGACAAAATAACCGTCTTTTTCAACGCCAAATATATAAAAAAATTTTTGGTAGCCTAAATTCCCAGCAAAGCAAATTACAATCTCGTATCTCTGTTGTTGGCGTAGAAAACACTCATTTGTAACACGCTACTAGTTTGTGCGGCTCAATTCTTTGGCGCAATTTACATCCAGGGGATAATTAAGCGTTGTTTTTTGCTGTGTGAGCTGTACAAAAATAAACTGTCTTTTTCGAACGCCCAAAAATATAAATAATTTTTTTGGTAGCCTAATTCACAAGCAAAGGGCAAATTAAAACTGTATCTCCTTGTTGTGTGTCTATAAAACACGCATTGTAACACGCTACTAGTTTGTGCGCTCAATTTCTTTGGCGCAATTTTACGATCCATGGGGTTAATAAGCGTTGTTTTGCTGGTAGTGCGACAAAAATAAACTGTCTTTTTCAACGCCAAATATATATATATTTTTTTTGGTGTAGCCTAATTCACAAGCAAAGGCAAATTACAACTGTTAATCTCTTGTTGTGTGGCTAGAAAAACACGCAATTGACACGCTACTAGTTTGATGCGGCTCAATCATTGGCGCAATTTACATCCAGGGGTTAATAAGCGTTGTTTTTGCGGTGTGCTGACAAAAAAAATAAAAATAAAACCGTCTTTTTCAACGCCAAATAAATAGATATTTTTTTGGTAGCCTAATTCACAAGCAAAGGCAAATTACAACTGCGTATCTCTTGTTGTGTGGCGTAAAAACACAAATTTAACACGCTACTGAGTTTGTGCGCTCAATTCCTTTGAGGCGCAATATTTACATCAGGGTTTAATAAAGCTGTTGTTCTGCTGGTGTGCTGACAAAAAAAAAAAATAAACTGTCTTTTTCAACGCCAAATATATATATAATTTTTTTGGTAGCCTAATATCACAAGCAAAGGCAAATTACAACTGTATCTCGGTTGTTGGTGTGGCGTAGATAACACGCATTGTAACACGCTACTAGTTGTGCGCTCAAATTCTTTGCGCAATTTACATCAGGTGTTAATTACGCTTTGTTTTTCTGGTGTGCTGACAAAAAAAACCGTCTTTTACAACGCCAAATAAGTAATAATAATTTTTTTGGTACCTAAATCACAAGCAAAGGCAAATTACACAGAACACTTGTTGTTGGCGTAGAAACACGCAATTGGAACACGCTACTATTTGTGCGCTCGAATTCCTTTGCGCAATTTACATCCAGGGTTATTTAAGCGTTGTTTTAGCTGTGTAGCTGACAAAAATAAACCGTCTTTTCAAACGCCAAATATATATATACTTATTTTTGGTAGCCTAATTCACAAGCAAAGGCAAATTACAACTGTATCTCTTGTTGGTGTTGCGTAGAAAACACGCAATTGTAACACCTACTAGTTTTGTGCGGCTCAATTCTTTGGCGCAATTTACATCCAGGAGGGATTAATTAAAGCGTGTTTTGCTGGTGGTGCTGACAAAGAATAAACTGTCTTTTTCAACGCCAAATTATATATATTTTTTTGGTAGCCTAATTCACAAGCAAAGGCAAATTACAACTGTATCTTTGTTGTGTGGCGATAGAAAACACGCAATGTAACACGTACTATTTTGCGGCTCAATTCTTTGGCGCAATTACACCCCAGGGGTTAATTATAGCGATGTTTGCTGTGGCTTACAAAAATAAACCGCTTTTTCAACGCCAATATATATGTCTTTTTTTGGTAGCCTAATATCACAAGCAAAGGCAAATTACAACTGTATCTCTTGTAGTTGCGTGCGTAGAAAACACGCATTTGTAAACACGCTACTAGTTGTGCGGCTCAATTCTTTGGCAATTTACATCACAGGGGTTAATTAAGCGTTGTTTTGCTGTGTGCTGACAAAAAAAAACGTCTTTTCAACGCCAAATAATTTTAATTATTTTGGTACCTAATTCACAACAAAGGCAAATTACAACTGTATCCTTGTTTTGTGGCGTAGAAAAAACCAATTGTAACACCTACTAGGTTGTCGGCTCAATTCCCTTTTTGGCGCAATTTACAAAATCCGGGGTTTAATTAAAGGGTTGTTTTTTTCTGGTGTGCTGACAAAAATAAACGTTTTTTCAACGAAAATATATTATTTTTTTTGGGACCTAAAATTTACAAGCAAAGGGGAAATTACAACGTACCTCTTGT
>JAODAL010052921.1:0-25651 GCA_025379985.1 Phyllomedusa bahiana
TAAACTTAAAACACAATTTTATAGCACCCCAGTGAATTAAAAGGGGTGAAAAAATACCGTGTATTATAGAAAACATACAGATACGTGTTTTTTTTTGCATTTTGCCAGTCCAGATTTGTTGATAGAGACACCTTGCAGTTTAAATTTGAATCCAGCAATTTTGTTTTGATTAGAGGGATTTGAAATAGCTGTGATTTTGCCGTCTTTTAATAAGAGACTTTCCAAAACTATTCCATACCTTCTCAAATTTTTATAATTCTGAACATGGAGCGAAATGCAGGTGGTAAGGGGAGCAAAGAGGGGGTAGCACAGGAGGTAGAGGAAACGAGAGAAGGTGTTCCTTCCAGTGCTGGCGACAACACGCATGCCAGGGGATCGTCGTTGCAGGACCGTCAGGCCTGTCATCGCTGGGTCAGGGCCCGGGTGAATCTCAGTAACAAACAGCGTCGCCAATCTGTCCTTCAGTGGTTAATTGCACCTGCATCCAGCGTCTTACCTCCTCGTCCCCCCAGTCACGGCCACAAAATGTCATAAACAGAAATCACCAGCATCCGTCAACATTGAAGCAGCCCAAATGTAACTCGTGTACCCAACCACTTGGATAATCCATTTTCTGAAGACCTCTTTGATGAAAAAATGCGGTTGGGGTCAGAAGCATATTAAAAGATCAAGAGGATGATTTAGTCTGCTCTGACGCCCCAGTTACTGATGCCATCAGAGGAGGAAAAGGGAAAAGCCGGTCAATCGGCAAAAACCCCCGGGCGTCGGGCAACGCCTTGCAGTGCCTCTTGCTGGTAGTCCGCAGCTTCTGGATGCAGAAAGTCAGGACGACCAAGTCACCTGTGTTGATAATGATGACGACATTGCGGATCCATCGTGGTCTTTTCCGCAGAATTTGCTTGCGGGGCGCTTCATCGGGTGGACGAGGAAGAAGACGATGGGTAGTGTCAATATGGGTCCCGCCACAAAAAAGGGAGAGGGCGGTCGCAGAAGTCCGCTGATATTGATTCCGCCAGCCACGGTCAGCGCAACCCCACCCCTCGCTTTATCGCCGTCAAAAAGGCCCAGGACCTTTTCAAGCCTGGGCCTTCTTTGAGCAAGCCTCTGATTCACCCAGCGATTGTCATATGCCGCCTTTGCCGTAAACGCATAAGTAGAGGCAAGAACCTTAAGTGGTTAACCAAACCCCCAACATGTCTAGTCACATGCAGCGATGCATGAGTTGAAATGGAGGGGAAAACTTGGCCAAAAAAAAAGGCCAGACTGACGCCGGGCCTCCAACCACTGTCACACCCTCTGTCTCCGCCTCCTCCTCCTCCGCCACTACCAAGCGTTCCTCAGCTGCCCATGTCTCTCAGAGTCACAGGGGCGTTGCTAGGGTCCTAAAACATCCGGGCCCTTTGTGTTTTGCTCAGTAGGGCTGGGTTCACACGACATTTTTCACGCCACATTGTGAACTTTCGGATGTATTTTTACAGAGAAAACTTTGCTCCTGTCACTAAATTTTCACATATTCCCCCATAGAGTGACCCTATATCTATATACCTGCCTCAGCAGTCACAGCACAATGAAAATCACCAATGACAAATTTACTTTTCAAAACGCTTTACCTCCGTATGACAGTGTTTTAAAACCCCCCTAAATTTAAAAGTCACCATATTAATCCACCGATACATGGAAACAAATCTACCGAACGAATGATTGTTACTAAAGAAACTCCTACCAAAACCAAGACCCAAAACTATTTCTACTTAAGGATCAAATAATCCTGCCAGATCCTGACCGAACGCAACCCCCACATGTACTATAGCTGTACACAGGCTCTGATTACATATCCACCCCCCTACAGTGCCATATAGTGGAAAATAGTTGTATGTAGACGCTCAGCAAAAAAATAAGTGTTACACTGCTTACATCTAGTGACTCATGGGAAGTCTTTTCTGTTCGCGTCGTTCACTTCCCTTTTCTTTTCCATCATTCTCCCTTTTATGTAAATTTCTCCCCGGGGAAACTCGCCCTGAGGATTTGGGCACAAATATCTTAGAATCCCCACATTTTTCAGAACTCCTTACTTTTAGGTAAATTTTAATTTTCCCCTCAGTTAGGTAGGTGTATAGGTCCCCTCAATTAGGCAGGTAAATAAATATAGGGTCACTTAGGCAGGTAAATAGATATAGGGTCAATGTCGGGCAGGTATAAAGATATAGGGTCCTCTCAGGCAGGTATATAAATTATAGGGGCACTCTCAAGCAGGAAATATAGATATAGGGGCACTGAGGCAGTGTATATAGTGGCTCAGACAGGAAATATAGGGCCACAGGCAGTATGGGGGCGCAGGCAATATAGGGGGCCACGGGCAGGTATAGGGGGCCACAGGCAGGTATAGGTGGCCACAGGCAGTATAAGGGGCCACAGGCAGGTATAGGAGGCCACAGGCAGTATAGGGGGCAACAGGCAGGTATAGCGGGTCACGGGCCCAGAAATAGGGCCGCGGGCAGTATAGGGGGCCTCAGCAGGTATAGGGCCACAGGCGGGTTTATAGGGCCACAGGCAGTATATGGGGCCACAGGTAGTATATGGGGCCGCAGGCAGTATATGGAGCCACAGGCAGTATATGGAGCCACAGGCAGTATATAGGGGCACTGAGGCAGTATATAGGGGCACTGAGGCAGGTATATGGGGCCACAGGCATATTTAGGGGCCCCAGGCAGTAGTATAGGGGCACAAAAGGGAGGTAAACGCTAAAAAAAATAACAACATTAATACTCACCTTAGCATCCCCGGCGAGGCGCCCGTCCTCTTTACGTCCGCGCTCCTCCGGCAGCTCCTCGGGCGCACAGCCTGTGACGCACTGTGCGCCCGAAAGGACAGGCAGCGGCGTGATGAGGTTCATTACATCGCACCGCTGCCAAACCCGAGCCGCACGGGGGCCCCGGCGGGTCCTCAGTGCAATGAGGACCCCGGCCCCGCTTTTGTCGGTCCCGGAGACGGTCCGACACTGTCCCGCCGGGGCAGGGAGCGCTCGCTCTCTGCTCCCCAGAAGCCCTCGCTGTATGTGCGTCCAGCGGACGCACATGTAGCTGCAGGGCAGGTCGGTGCTCCAGGCCCATGGCAGCGGCCTGGAGCCCGGGAGGTTCGGGGCACAGGGGGTTTTATTCGGGGCCCGAGCCCTGAATAAAACAGCCTAGCGACGCCCCTGCAGAGTCATGATCAGGGATCAGCCTCCGCTTCAGCCTCCACCGTCGCCCAAGTACCACCAGCACCAACCAAGACCCACCCAAACCCCTTCTCCTTCCCCCAGTTTGACAACCGGGCACGCCGTACAGCGGCCAGTCTAGCAGCCAAAGCCTTCTGTTTTCCAAGTTTGGGAGCAGAAGAAACACTTTAACCCAAACCACCCAAAGCCAAAAGCTAAATTGTCGGCATTGCCAGGCTTTTGGCCTTGGAAATGTTGCCTTTCCGTCTGGTGGACACAGATGGGTTCCGCCACGCCCATGGCTCTTCCCCTCCCCCCAATACCAGATGCCGAGCAGGCATTTCTTTGCCAGAAAAGCCTCCCTCCCTGGCCAATCACGTTGTCATCTAAAATTTCAAGCGCGTTGTCTGCATCTGTGGCCGGAAAAGTCCCATCTGACCACCGAAAACATGGACTTAAATAAGCACGGCCAGGCCGTATAAACTCTGTGACAGCTCACTGGGTGAGCTGGGTGGATGTCTCTGGGGGGACGGTGGCTCTCAGCTCGGCGCACCCCTCTTCAAAACCGCAGGTATAGTGCAGGGCTCTTTCCCCCAAGGTCCTTTTGGTGCTCACGTGCCCAAAGAAACCAAGCCGTTTTGAAATTAATCTGTTTGGAGACCGTCACAGGTTTAGGAGCTGTGGACGTTCTCTGCAATGAGACCCAGCGCTGGCTGGTGACAAGAACCTTGTGCCAGGCAAGGTGGTATTTCGATAACGGGCGAAATCTGCTGTCCGCCCTTAAGATCGGTAGGCTGGAGCACATCCCTTGCCTGGCACATATCATGAAACCGGTTGTCCGAAATTTCAAAGAGCTCCCCCGGGTCGGACTCCTGCTGGGGAAAGGGCTCGAATCTAAGTTTGCATTTTCCCCGTTTCGCACCCTCTTCGCCCCGCCTGGCTGCTTTGCAGGTCAGCTCGGCTCCCCGTCAACTGCCTCATTGTTGACGGGGGAAAACATGCGGGAAATTTCCACCCCCACTGCCCCCAGCGATTGGGGCAGCACGCAATGCCGTTACGCTACGAAGTGACACAGGGGCCTGAAAACAGCGGTGCGGCCCTCGGGGTTTTGAGCCCCGAGAGTGGGGGCAGGTGAAAGACTCTGCCCATCCTTCCCGTTTTGAAAAAACCCCCAAAAATGGTCAGGCGGACAATGCCCTTGCAGCAGAGCTTGTGGTGACTTAGTTCTGGAACGATCTTTGGGGACACTCTAAAACAACAGGTCCCCCCGCGAGGGGGAGGAACGGCACAGACGGACACGGAGCCTTTTCCCCTTCCGTCAAATCACAACCCCGACAGTTTCACCTTTTCATCGGCTTCATTAGCGGGTTCGGGGTCCAACTAGTGCAAGGGGGCGCATCAGCTCTCAGGCTTTTAAAAGTGGCATTTCTCCCCCACAATTTTTAAAAAGGGCTGAGAATCTTTTTTTATAATTTTTTTGGGTATGCTGGGGTTTTAAATGCGCAATACTACAGGTCCAAATTCTAAAAAAAATGTTGTTTTTAATAGACATTTGTTCTTCAGAAATTTTCAAAAGTGGCTCATGGGGCATGTTTTGAATTTTTGGGGGCATTTTTCTGTGACATGCAGCTATATACACCTTTAAAAAAAAGTTGTTTCTAAGAGCATTTGTTTTTACACAAATTTTCAAGGTGGGTCAAGGGGGTGGTGCTGTCAGAAAACAGGAAAAGGTAGGACACTGTTTTAAGGACCTATTCAAAATGACTTGTTTTTGCAAGACTTTAACATACATCAATCCCTATATTGAGACAACCCTTTAATATAATTAAAAAAAAAAAGAAAAAAAGACATGGTGGGGGTCCCCTCCTATTTTAAAAAAAGTGTTTTCAGAATTAAACTACTAAAAAACTTGATGTACAAAAAAGTTTAAAAAAAATTCCCCCTGAATTTTACAAGGGAGTACAGGGGAAAATTGACCAATGTAGGTTATTCGAGGCATGGGGTATAGCACGGGCAGAGAACAAAGTACAGAGACCCTTTCCCCAACGTTGAGTAAAATGAAAAAAGAATGCAAGAAAAAGGGGACCTGGGTGTAAAAGGAGCGTTAACTACCCGTATTTCCAAGTGAAGCTCAATTGGTCCGCACTCATATGGAGGGGCAAGCGCTAACCAGGTCTTGACTGTGTACAGTACTGAGGAAGTCTGGATTTCAAACACTTCCGCATACGCACTCTGCTTCAGCATGACAGTTTTCGTTGCTGCGTCATCAGGGCATTTTAACCTTCAAGTTAATAGATGACGGACGCCAGCCTGGGCTCTCCACCGCACCATTAATCCGGTGGGGCAGCAGTGGCACAGCGCAGGTATAGTCAATGTCCAGTTCAACTAAAATGGTGGTGAAAGACTCCTATTTCCGCACTTTTTAATCTGGGGGTCAGACTGGTTTATTTGTCATACTGCGTTCCATGACAGGTATAGTCAATGTCCAGTTCAACTAACATGGTGGTTGAAATACTCCTTTTTACGTCACTTTTTAATCTGGGGTCAGACAGGTTTAATGGTCATACTGCGGTCCAGGACAGGTATAGTCAATGTCCAGTTAACTAAAATAGGTGGTTGAAAGACTCCTTTTCCGGCACTTTTTAATTTGGTCAGACAGGTTTAAGGGTCATGCTGCGGTCCAGGACAGGGTTTGTCAATGTCCAGTTCAACTAAATGGTGGTTCAAAGACTACTTTCTTCGGCACTTTTAATCTGTGGGTCATGCAGGTTTTTAGGGTCATAGCTGCGTTCCAGGACAGGGATATTCAATGTCCAGTTCAAGTAAAATGATGATTCAAATATAACTGCCTTCTGGCACTCTTTTAATTTGTGGGTGATGCAGGTTTAAGGGTCATGCTGTGGTACATGACAGGGATAGTGAATGGTGTGTGACTTTTTTTCTGTGGCTTTTATAGCCTAAGTGTTGTGCCTAAGATGTAGCAGGTATCCATTTGACTGTTGTGGCTGTTAATTCCAGCTTCTCCAGCCCTGTTTGGGTGTAAGAATGAAGGTGTTGTTGCTCTCCATAGACTTTAATGGTCATCGGAGATGATCGACTATCGAAAACCTTATCGATGGTGGCCGACTATCGACTATCGCCCGATGTCGATAGCCAACGTAATCGCTCAACACTAATCATTACACATGTGCAGTTTCAGCATCCTGTGATAAATAGAAGTGGGTCAGGGGAAATCTTTAATGTACGCCCCTCGTATGTGTGGGAAGAAAACGCATCTGGACATGGGCAGAAATTTAGAATTTACTTTCACACATTTGTTATTCTTTGACCTGCATACATATTTCAGGGTAAGACTAAGGTCTTGTAGGACTCAGGTTTATGGGGGTCGCTCTTTTTGGAATAGTTACTCTGCTCAGGGTCTGTGTAGGGGCAGAACATTTAGGGCGACATGTATAAAGGAAGTCGCGTCAAAGTGAATAGTGTGTCTTATTTTCAGTGTATAATGTGCCTGAATGTATGAAAGTGGTTTTTGTGTGTTCATAAATGGTGTGTAAAGTTCATCGTGCCCCGCCTAAGTGTTAGGCACATTATGAAACTTAGGCGCATAAGTAATGCGCCTAACATGTATTAAGGTTTTAGACTGGCTGGAAATAAGAGAAAAAGCATTAGAATAGCATGTCAGTGAATAGAAACTATGGTACTGATCCTGCTTGGAGGACCACAGATTCCAGCAAGACCTCTTGCTCTTTGTAGAGTAACATAGTAAAAATTTAAAATATAAAAATCTGAACAACATCATCAGTGGGTTATTTAATGTAAAATTAGTTTACGATTCTATGAATTTTAAATACATTTTATAGGAGATATTTCTATATTTTGGGGATATTAATATTTTTATATTAATTTTATATGATAACATTTTTCATTAAATTAAATAATTACATTTTATACAGTTTGAAAATTTAAATAATAAATTACTTTTTTATTAATGTCCCTTGGTGTAAGTTGAGAAATATTTGACATTTTTGCCCTTTACAGCAAATCTAGCTTCACTTTGACTCCTCAGACTCAGGCAGACCACATTCACATAGGTCTGCCTGTCCAAGCAGTAATGCGCCTGGTTTTGCCGAACCACATTCATATGTGTCTAATATTACTAGTGTGATGCGACATGCCCCCAGAATATCCCCAGAAAACCCCCTCATGTTAGGCGCATTCGAAAGTGTTGAGTCTTATGAACAATGCGCCTGACACATTCATTAGGTGCATTAGACATTGTAGCCAGTTCAGTTAGGTGCATTGTACTCCAGAAAAAGGATGAAAAACCCTTTCATGCATATCACCCTTAGGGTGAGAGATAATTTTACATATACATTTGTAAGAAATATTAATTATTATTAACAATATTAATATTCAAGAATATTAATATTGAACAACAACAATATTCCTACCTAGATTCTCAGGGGACGGTCAGCGAAGAAAGAGATATCAACGACAAATGTATAAAAAAAGAATATTTTTATCCAGAATGAAATGGGGTACAATGGGTAAAAATACACTAAAAATAAATACAACAAAAATGGTCACAAAAACAATAAGGATTAAATCAAACAAGGAAAGAAATCAAACCATAGCATATCAACACCCAATAACCCCACCCTTAAACAACACAAAACAAAGATAAAAAGCAAAACAATCAAAAATCCAAAACAAAACAACAATACCCAGAATGGAGGTTATGCAAAAATATCTACCAGAATCTGAACAAAGTTCCTCTTGGTCTACTAAAAAAACCTTCCCAAAGGTTCCTTCTCAAGGGGGCTTGGACCTCAGAAGCCTCAGCTCCCCAAGGGCCCCCCTTCCCTTTTTCCCCCCTCGTCTTTGTTCCCCTCGCTTTCCAGTCTGGCTATATATACCCTTTTTGGACTCAAAGGTTTACTAGCACAAAATAACTTGTCTTGAGATTGCCCGAATCTTTGTCTCCCCCCAAAAAAAAAATAAAAAAACACCGGGGGACAGTCATGTGACCTTCTTTATCCTAAACAATTTTTAAAATATAATTTGTTTGACAAACGCCAGTCTATAATAAATTGATCCCGGCCGATCCTATCGTTACACACAAAGAATCAACTACACATCCCCCTTAGTCTGCAAGGTCTGTATAGGTTTCTAATAGATTTTTTTTATTAGAAAAACAAAAAGGGATTTATCTTTTTACATATAATTAGGCACACAGTTTTTCATTCAAACAATGTCCTTTGGCAGCTCAAACTAACTGACAAAACCTATTTAGAAATGCAGATACTTAGATTAACATTATGTGTTATGCTGAGTCTTTTTAAACCCAGCACCATCTTGGGTAATTTCTACTTACAATTAATATAGCACCATTTTTATAACTTTCTACTTACAATTTACAAAATTACATATCGTTTAAAATACATATATTTTTTTCATAAACACATTTCAATTTTTCACCCTTTATGCTATCTTACAGTCCCCCACTTTAGAGTGAAAGAACTTCAGGGGAGAGAGCTCCACAATAAAACTTTACTATGACAATGTCTTTTTGCGCCCCAAAAATAAAAAAAAAAAAAAAGTAGTGGAAGAAAAAAAAAAAGCTTCAAAGTCCAAATTTATCCTGTGATAAGAAGTCCTTTATGCTTTCTGTTGCTTAGGGGGACCCTTCAATGTTTTCTTTTTTGGAGATGACGATCTGGTTTCCAATTTTTTTCCAAACGAGTTCATATTTCCCAAACTGTGGGGTTAACTTTTGTAAAAATACCTTTTATCATCAGATGTTTCTCATGCATCTTTGTTATTAATAAAAACCACTTATAACTGGCTTGTCTTTTTAAATTTGGGCATTTTATCAGATAAACTAAGGGGCTGGCTTTGTTACAATTGAAGGGTCCTTTCCCTGAAATGAAGAAATTTTTCCTTTTTTTCCCCCAAAACTCGCACCATGGTAAATCTCCCCCATTGTATTCAAAGGGTTCACTTTTTTTTCAACATACTTCTTTTTTCTTTTTCGATCCCCAGAGTTTTTAGCAACAAAACTTTCTTGTGGATGTAATCTGCCCAATTTCTCACCTAGGGTTTTAAAACTGCCCTTGTAAAACGGGGTTAAAGGTAACAGGAATTGACCCGGGGTGGGCATTAATCTCCCCCGCTCACCTGTAAGGGCTACCAGTTGTAGAATGTGGGAAAGGACCCCATTGCCATCAACACAATGAAACATATCTTTTTCCCGGGAGTTTTCCCCATACAAATTTGGGGCAACATAGTTTTGTTTTGGGGATTTCCCCCTTTTAACAGCCCCAAGGATTGGATGGGAAGCAATATGAAGCTTTGCTTAACATCCATAACCCCTCCCGTGAACAAATTTTCCATAAAAACTGGGGCCCTATCCTGGCTACCACAGGGGCAACCCCATCAGAAAAAATTCTAGAAGTAGAAATTTTTGCTGCTGTGAAGCATTCTGGTTTTTGGGAAAGGGTTCAATCCATTACTAAAAAAAATCAACAACAACCAAACATATGTTAACCCCTGGTGTTTTTGGAAGTGGGCCAATAAAGTCAATTTGAATGTGTGACCATGGGCCCTTTAGGTGGGGGGTTATTCCAAAATGGAACTTGGAGGAAATTGGATAATTGAGGGCTTTGGGGGGTTTACCCGCGACAGGGGGATACATTTCGAGCATTTACCATTTCCTTCTTTTCACTGTGGGGCCCCCTATGAATTTTTTTAAATTTTGTATGGTCTTGCTCTGCATAATGCCGCCCCCGGATGTGAATGGAAAATTTTTTTTGGGGAAAAACTCATCAGCACAAACGGAGGCACAAAATCACTGGAAAACCCATTCCTTTATCCATTAGTATTGGTTCACCTTCACATAAGGGATCAATTTAGACACTCTGCCCATGCTGTGGGTATAGGGAATGCTTACCCAAAGCCCCAATTTAAGGAAAACTTTGCAAAGACGTAAATCTGGTGATGTGGGTTTTTTTAGGGAGAATCTCGGGACATTGGAGGCTTTTTTGCACACTGTAAACAAGGCCATTCCTTTTTGCAGAATGAACCCTTTTTAATTGCCTTTAAAACCCTTAATTTAGAGCCCAAAAAGCAGTCCTTTTTTGCAACAGGTTCCAAATTAACGTAAAAACCCGCATGCACTAAAAATTTTTCCTCCCTGGATCTAAATCCATTGGAAAAAGAGCGGTAGCATGTCAAAGTATTTCACATAAGCACTGTCACTGTAAATTTGATGCCCCAAAACAGTACATTTTCCAAAATAAATGGTTTTTTTTTTAAAAATTTCTTTTTTTTAAATCTGCAAATTTAGTGAAATGTCCTTACATGACGCATTGCTATCCGGTCAGGAAACACAGCTGCAAAACCTGTTGCCCTTCCTTGTCAGATAAGAGAACCTCACAAAATAAATTTTATAACCCCCCTGAGTTGAGGAAAGGGTTTAACCCTTTTTGGGGGGTTTGGGTTCTTTGGAACAAAACGGGTCAAATCCTGTTTTTAAGTATTCCAAGTTCCTCATCAACATTTCCAAACTTTGGTGATGAATCATCGTTTCTCCTTTCAAAACAGACAAAGGGGTGTGTGGGCTGGATTGTACTCCAGTATCCGTAAAGTACGTAAAATGCTCCGGCCCGAAAGTCCCCCATAAAAGTGTTTTTCTTCATGAACTTTTTCTTTTACAGGGTTAAACTCTGGACCAAAAGGGAAAGGGCGCAACGTCCTGAACTCCTGACAAAACAGCTGACAAAGGGTTCATCTTAGCAGCATTCTAATGAAAAGTCTTTGTGGGTCTGGGGTTTCATGCTGTGCCTGTAACACCTTTTCAATGAATTCAGGAGGGATGCGTCCTGCCATTCTTTGCTGATGCATCATCCTTCACCTCCTTTTTTAAAAAAATTTTTACAACCGGTCGGGGGGGGGAAAGTCGCAAAAGAGGAATGAATTCTTCTCTGGTATTGACTAATCCCCAAAAAAACCCCACGCTTCTTTTTACACCGGAAGCTTTAACCTTTTTATGATTTTCCACTTTATGTGGTCAGGCCTTTTACCACAGGGGATTTGGCACCTGGGGAAAATCAGGACGTTTGCATTAACTACATTTCTTAAACCTTTAGTCCACTTTTCCCCCAATTCCAAAATTTTTTGAAAATCAAATGTTCTTTCAGTCTCGTGGCCAAAAGAACATCATCCACATATTTAAATTGTTTTGATTTTTTTTTTTTTTTTTTTGGCCCAAACGCCGCCATCCTTCTTTAAATATTGTTTTTGCTTTTGGGCAAATTTTGGGGCGTTGCCCCGCCCCCGACGTCTTTTCCCGGTGAAAGCAAGCTTGTAAAGAGATTCTTCGCAACGCATGCTCCAAAATCCATTTGCTTGTCGAGAGTGTGAGTATCTTCGCTTTGGGAGGAATTTGGAAAAAAGGGGAGTGGGGTCTCTGACAACTGGGCCAAACTGGTGTAAAGGATTCAAATTACATAACAGGACTTTTGATATATCCACCGGCTTCCGGATGGTTAAAAAAAATTTTTAATTCAACCCCAAAATATTTCCCTCCTAAAATGACCCAAATTTTTCAAAAAAAGCTCACTGTCCCCTTTTGAAAAGGGTACTGTTTTGAGGGCATGGGCTCTTCCCTGAAAAAACCCTTCACCTTCCATTTTCCCACAGTCGTGCTTAAGCTTAGCAAAACAAAAACTCTTGTATTAACTTTGAACCCGGCATCATCATGTACAGGAATTTCATAACTCCTTTTTTTTGATTGCATCCACCCCGGGGAAAACAAAAATAACGCAATCTCTCCATTACCCTGGAAACCCGATCCCTTTTATTTGCATATCAACACACTCCATGTTGTCCCCAAAAATCCGATCCAAAATAAGACAGATCGGGAAAATTTTATCAATATGCCCTTTAAATCAAATTCCTTTTTGTTATTCTTACTTAGCCCTTCTTGTTTTTATTGCCCCGCATGGGATCCCTGAAATGATTGGAGTTCAGTTCCGCCCTTTAAAAAAGGGTGATTTTTAGGTTGGGTTGAAATTGAAAGAAGGGCCCCTATCAATCAACATCTCTGTGGGGGCCTTTTCCACCCAGCAAATATTTTAGGGCTTTGATCCATCCCTTGAACCCACAACAGGATGACGGGGGCAAATTTTTCCTACGCCGAATTGTTGGAGGGGGAATTGGGAACGAGACTTTGAGAGCAGTATTAACATTTGGGTCTTTAATAGGCCCAGACTGAATTTCTTTCAATTTCTCGATTTCCCCACAGCACTTTTCCAATTGTTTCGGGAACTCTTTGACGGTTCGCTGGTGGGGGCAGGGGGTTTTCTTCTTTAAAGGCAAATTTGAAATAGACCACCCTGTCCACACACAAACATTTTAAGGCTTGTCCCTTCTCTGGGGCCTCATGATATTGGTAAGGGGTTCCTAATGGGTTAAAGAACAGGGCCCCTTTAACTGCGCACCACCTCGGAGTTTTTTTGTTCCTTCACAATTGCCAGCCCTTTTAAAACAATTAATAAAATTTTTGGAATGGGTTTTTTAAAAATGCCACAGATAAAAACCAAACCGCAAATTTTTCTGGTAATTCCTTTACAAGCTGTTTATATTGTCATCGCTTTGTGGCCCTGGGCACCGCGGCAACTTTAATTTATAGAGCACAAATAATCAGCAAAAGCTTGACAGACTTTCCCCTTTTCTTTGTGTACAGTTCCCAAAACACTGTTGATCTTTCCTCAAATTTCCCAAGGTTTGAGGGGCTTAAACAACCAACTTTTTTTAAAAACTGGTTCGTAAAACACTGAAGAAGGGGAAATTGCCCTTAAACATTATCTAGGGGTGGCCACAAAATATCAAAAAGTCATTATTTGGGGTTTAAAATTTTGGGTGCACTTTTTCAAATTGACAATTCTCTCATTACCTCACAGGATCACACCAATAATTGCCCTAATTCCCTACTCAAAGCCTGATTCTGTGTTAGACAAAGGGGTTTCACCTGGTTTCAAAAATACAAACCCAAAATCAACTTGCCTAACTGTGGGAATCGGGGCCATTTTAGCATTATAATCACAAAAATCATCACCTAAATTTTCCTCTACATGATTCCCCCTTTTAAAAATCTTTTTTAAGGGTAAATTAAATGCAGCAAAAACAGCACTCTGTCGTAAAAACTGATGCTTTAAAACTTCTATCTGAGCCCCAATGAAGAATTATCAAAAGCTTTAAAATAGAAATAGCCAATATCCAATCAGCCTGTCATCCTTCAATCTTTCAACAAAATCTTCATTTTTCCCTGCTAGTTCATTGTTCCCCTAAACTTTTTTGATGCCCAAGACCTAAAGCTGTTCTTTTCAAATAGCAAAAAAATCAACTTTCCATTTAATTGCTCCCTTTCTTCTCTAATGGCCTCCTTCGCAAAACACCACCTTGGGCTGCTCACTATCCAAAATGCAGAAAAAACAAGGGCTACTTCACTTTGCTTTTGGACAATTTCTTCTCACAACATCACATTAAAAACATGCTTTTCGTTTTTTTTTATTAGGAGTGCACTCCTAAATTAAAATTTTTGGGATCAAATTTTAGGGGGTGGAACCCTTGGCTTGCTGCCCTCCCCTCACCTCTTTTTAAACCCCTGCAGAAAAACATAGCAAGTCCCCATTTCACTCCCCAGAGGTTTTAAATCGAATGGACTCCCATGAGGAAACATGTTTGGTTAGGGTCACCTGTCGGGATCCCTTGACGGGTTTTTGGGGGTGAGTTTAAACAATTCCCGATCAAAAAACTGTAAACTAAAACCCAGGTTTTTCATATTTTCCATACAGAATCATTTTTCAAAAAAATACCTATATACCGGTTTTTAATTAGTTTTTATCCACAAAAAATTTTTTTTAGATGGTTTTTTGCCCTTTTCCCTGTGCACCTATGCTTTAAATTTTTTAAAATATATGGATGTCACAACCTAATTTAATTTGTGTATCTATTTTTGGGATGGCAACCTCATTGGCTTGCTGCACTCCCCCCACCTCTTTTAACCAGTGCAGGATAATTCAGTAGCAAGTTCCTATCACTCCCTGAGAGGTTGTAGTCTGAATGGACTCCTAGTGAGGTAACATGTTAGTGTTAGGGACTCACCTGTGCTGGGATCCCCTTGATGCTTTTGGGAGGTGAGCTTAAACCATTCTTGATCAAAAACTGTAAACTAAGAATCCCAGGTTTTTCATATTTTCCTTAGCAGTAATGCATTTTCAAAAAAATTCCTACATACCTTGATGTTTTACTTAGTTTTGTAGTGTGCCACTGATATTTGTATTGGATATATGCTATTGCCTTACCAGTGTGCACCTATGCTTACGTTTTTTAAAATATATGGATGTGCACAGCCTAATTAATTTGTATAGTCTATTTGAGGGATGACAACCTCATTGGCTTGCTGCACTCCCCTCACCTCTTTTAAACCAGTGCAGGATAATTCAGTAGCAAGTTCCTATCACTCCCTGAGAGGTTGTAGTCTGAATGGACTCCTAGTGAGGTAACATATTAGTGTTAGGGACTCACCTGTGCTGGGATTCCCTTGACGCTTTTGGGAGGTGAGCTTAAACAATTCTTGATCAAAAACTGTAAACTAAGAATCCCAGGTTTTTCATATTTTCCTTAGCAGTAATGCATTTTCAAAAAAATTCCTATATACCTTGATGTTTTACTTAGTTTTGTAGTGTGCCACTGATATTTGTATTAGATGTATGCTATTGCCTTACCAGTGTGCACCTATGCTTAAGTTTTTTAAAATATATGGATGTGCACAACCTAATTAATTTGTGTAGTCTATTTGAGGGATGGCAACCTCATTGGCTTGCTGCACTCCCCTCACCTCTTTTAAACCAGTGCAGGATAATTCAGTAGCAAGTTCCTATCACCACTGAGAGGTTGTAGTCTGAATGGACTCCTAGTGAGGTAACATGTTAGTGTTAGGGACTCACCTGTGCTGGGATCCCCTTGACGCTTTTGGGAGGTGAGCTTAAACAATTCCTGATCAAAAACTGTAAACTAAGAATCCCAGGTTTTTCATATTTTCCTTAGCAGTAATGCATTTTCAAAAAAATTCCTATATACCTTGATGTTTTACTTAGTTTAGTAGTGTGCCACTGATATTTGTATTAGATGTATGCTATTGCCAGTGTGCACCTATGCTTACGTTTTTTAAAATATATGGATGTGCACAGCCTAATTAATTTGTGTGTTATTTAGATGAACTCTTGGCTGCTGCACACCATCTGGGATATAAGAATCCTTTTCATTACCTTGAAGTTGTAGTACTGAATGGACCCCTAGTGAGGTAACATGTTAGTGTTAGGGACTCACCTGTGCTGGGATCCCCTTGACGCTTTTTGGGAGGTGAGCTTAAACAATTCCTGATCAAAAACTGTAAACTAAGAATCCCAGGTTTTTCATATTTTCCTTAGCAGTAATGCTATACCTTGATGTTTTACTTAGTTTAGTAGTGTGCCACTGATATTTGTATTAGATGTATGCTATTGCCAGTGTGCACCTATGCTTACGTTTTTTAAAATATATGGATGTGCACAGCCTAATTAATTTGTGTATTAACATAACTCTGGGCCTCACACCACGGATCATGAGAATCTTTCATTACCTTGATAATTGCATCAGTATTCTTAACCTTGACAAGTTTCTTTTTCAAACCTTCCATTGTTCAATTTACAGTCAGACAATACAACAGTGACCAACTACAACACTGATCTCACAAGGCACTGCTAGCAACAACTAACAAAACCACGATTACTAACCAAAATACTGACCAAATGATTCTGGATATATATAATATACACAGTTATTGATATACTTACCAGCCACACCTATTCCCCTCCTACCTGAAGCTCGCCAAATATGTAAGAAATATTAATTATTATTAACAATATTAATATTCAAGAATATTAATATTGAACAACAACAATATTCCTACCTAGATTCTCAGGGGACGGTCAGCGAAGAAAGAGATATCAACGACAAATGTATAAAAAGAGAATATATTTTATCCAGAATGAAATGGGGTACAATGGGGTAAAAATACACTAAAAATAATATACAACAAAATAGTCACAAAAACAATAAGGATAAAATCAGTAACAAGGAAAGAATATCAAACCATAGCATATCAACACCTATATAACCACACCCTGTGACCCAACACAACAACAAAAGATAATAAGCAAACAATACAGTAACTCCAGAAATAAAACAACAATACCTTGAATGGAGAGTTATGCAAAAATATCTACCAGAATCTGAACAAAGTTCCTCTTGGTCTACTATACAAAACCTTCCAATGGACTTCCTTCCTCTCAGGAGCTTGGACCTCAGAAGCCTCAGCTCCTCAGAGGCCTCCCTGTCCTTTTCCTCCCTCTGTCTTGTATTTGTCTCCCCCCAAAAGTAAATAAAAATACACCGGTGACAGTTATTCTGACTCTTCTGTATCCGTAGACAATTTTGCAAAATATAATTTGTTTGACAAACTGCCAGTCTATAACTAAATTTGATCAAGCCGATCTCTATCTGTCTACACACAAAGAAGTCAGCTATCAAACGCTGCTTAGTCTGCAAGGTCTGTATAGGTTTCTAATAGATCCTTTTTTATGTAGAGAGAAACAAAGGCATTTATCTTTATACATAGTAATTAGGCACACAGTATTTTCAGTTCAAACAATTGTCCTTTGAGCTAGACTCAATCTAACTAGACAATACCTATATAGAAATGCAGATACACAGATTATAACAATATGTGTGTATGTTTGAAGTCATTTCAAACCCAGCAGCCATCTTGGATAACTTTCTACTTACAATTACATATACAGTATCAGTTTAATAGAAACATATTTCTTCATAAATCACATTTACAGATTATTCACATTTATGCATATCTTACACATTTACTTCTTTTTTTTTTTTTATCCATATACTTTTTATTGGTCAGATATAAAGTAGTACAAACAGAGTACAGTATATGTCATTGTAAGACCAAATTTCAACTTTTATCCCCAAAACACAACCAAGCCCACCTCCAAAATCCATCCCCAGATTCAGAGAAATTTAAATATCCATTACAATCACTAGCAATGCAATTTTAAATAACATTCAGTTTTGCCCAAAATAAAATTGTCCCTGGTGTGGACGGCCTCCATCCACACAACTCCCATGGGAAAAAAAGGGTCCCGGGAAACCCCTTACACCGAGTCCCCAACCCCTCTCCCCTAACTAAGTTGGTGCGAAGACCAGAAGTATCCAGCCATTTACCCCCAAATTTTTTTATATTAAGTTTGGTTCCTTCTTTAATACCCCCCCTCTCCGAGAATCAGCAGTTCCTTTTTTTTAACAAAACCCCCGTGTGACGGAGGGTTTGCATCCCCCCTTTTGTCGTATTAATTTCCTCGCCATAAAAAAAAAGTTAGATATTGGATTTTCTCAGCCTCTAAAAACCGTTAAGCCCCTAAATACCCCCAAAATCAAACCAACGGATTCTCTACTGTAATTTGAAAAATAGCTGGATCATTGGACAATTTAAAAAACCATATCGTTAGTTTAGGGCAATGCCAGAACATAGCATCAGAGAGGCCGGGTGCACATGACACCTTTACACAGAGGAGGGGCCCCCGAATTCCATTTTTATGTAGAAATAGGGAGTTCTGTAAACTCGATGTATTAAAAATTAATTTTGGGAGTTTCGATGCTTTTATAGAAATCAATGGTATGGTCTCCGTTTTCCCCCTCCCAAATATTAGGTTTTATAGGGCCAATATCCCCTTCCCCACCTATTCGAAAAATTATTGGGTTTCTAGAAAAAAGTTTCCCAAAAAAAGTTTATATAAAGTGGATATCGTCCCTTGTTGTTTTGAGGTTCTTGCCCACTACGAGAAAAATTGGCATTATATTGAATTGTGTTTGATTTTTTTTGCATTGTAAGCGTCCCCAAGCTGTAAGTTTTGTAAGCTGTGTACCCGGGTAAGGAAATTCCCATTTGAAATTTGAAAAAAATTTTAAACCCCCTGATCTGTAAGCAGTTAGGGACATATTAAAGGGCCCCCCTGATCCCCTGATCAATCCCTGAAGCACAAAAATTTTCGGACAACCAGGGGGTTTTCCAAATCCCGGTTAGGATGTGCAGCCCTAAAACCCCCAAAAATCCCCCCGTTTTTCCCACCCAGTTTATGCTCGTTTAAAAATTTGGGAAAAACCTTTTTGGAGGGCCTAAAAAATTTTTTTGCCCCCAGTTTACAAAAAGTTTGGGGAATTAAAAATAGTGGCGTTTTTTTTCAATTTTAAAAATTCCTTATCCCCTCCCCATCCCCAATCTTATTATTGCGTTTTTGTTTCCAAAAAAGTAAACTGCTGGTTAGGTTTGCAACCCCTCCCTCGTCCTTTGCCAAATTCCCGGTTTTTATCTTTTGGGGCAGTGCCCCTGCCCCGAAAGGGCTCTGAAAATGCTTGCTTAAAAAAGTTCGGGGGGCCATTTTGGGGGTTTTGGGTGGGTAAACAACTGGGGCATCCAAATTTCATTTTAACCAGTTTGATTTCCCGTATCGATAAGGGTAATTTCGCCAGACATCCAATTTATTTTTAAATTTAAAAAGAAATGGTCCCGATTAAACGGCCCCCAAATTCACAAAATTTTATTTATACCGGTATCGGAAAAAATGGGCCTGGTGGTATATCCCCGGGGGGGTAATTGACCCCATGGAACCAAATGGCAAAAATGACAGCTTCCCCCCAAATTAATTGTAAACCCCGATAGGACCTAGTTTTAATGTCTTTAAATTGCCTCTGGCAATGACCCGGTATTCCCAAAAAAAAAAAGGAGGATTCTTTCAGCGTTAAGGCTATTTTGTCCTCCAGCCTCCCTTCCTAAAAGCCTTCAATAGGGGCGTTTGCTCTAATCTGAGCTGTAACGGTCAATTGCCAGGGCAAATAGCAATGAAAAAAAAAGGGCCTCCCTGTTTTTTCCCCTTCGAAATCAAATTTTCCTTGATTGAAAATTTATTAAAATGCCCTTCCCTTAGGATCAGTTAAAACAGTTTATCCAATAAAAATTTTTTGGCCCAAACCCCAATTTATGTAACCCCCCATAAGAATTCCCACTCCCATATCAAAGGCCTTAGCGCATCAAAAGAACAGTTGACCTAGCCCAGCGTTATAAAGGAAGGCTGCAGGTTCAGGTCAGTCTCCATAAATTATTGGACTATCCCTTGTGGTAAAAAACCCCCCTGATGGATGACGGAATTGATACCACCGAGTTAGCTTTTCGAAAAAGCCTTAGCTAGTATTTTGGTATCCACTGGGATTAGAAAAAATGGGCCTGTATGACCCCCGGGAGCATGGGATCTTTATCAGGTTTTAAAAAAAACACTTTATTCCCGCCTTTTGCTTAAAGCAGGAAACCCTCCCCTGTGTCTCTGACCAAAAAAAACCCCCAAAACTTGGAAAAATTCCCCAAAACGTGTAAATTGTGGCATTTTAAACCCCGGGGGCATTTTTGAAAAAGTCTTCCCTGCCACTGAAAGTTTTAGAGTGGGGCCCCAAGCCCGCGTTTGCATTCATGGGAAGTCTATACCCGAAAATTTTGGGAAATTGGAAAGGGGAAACCTCAAGTTTTGTGTTTTAAAAATGTTTTTTAAAACCCCCCAAATATACCCAAAACACCCAAGGGTTCTGTCCTTAAGGCGCTGAGGGTGTCAAAAGAGCGGTTTAAAAAACTGGAGCCCCTTGGGAATTAATGTAGTGGCTAAAGTAAGGCCCCCCTGCTCCCCTTCACAAAATAATTTGTTTTTAAAAAATCGTTTATTTTAGCAGATTCTAATGAAAATGTGTTCAGCGTTCCTGCGCCTTTAGCATTTTTCCCTCCCCGGCTTGTGAAGTGCGAGCAAATGAATCGTTTCAGAGCATTGACTTGCTAGGGATGTTTTTTCTGCTGCCCCCTTTTAATTTCAAGGTGCAATTTCCCCTGTCAGCCCCACTTAGGTCGCCCTTTATGGTCCCAATGTAGTCGGAGCTGAGTCCATTTAATTGAAAGAATTTTTTAAATTGAGCCAATTTAAATGACCATTTGGGGGAAGGGAGCATTAAATTCCACCGCCTATTTTCCTATGGATAAATCAGGAAAATTTTTCTGTATCAGCTTGGGAATGATCAAAATGGAGGGTAAAATACTGTTTTGTAACCATTTGACCAAACCCTGATTACCCCCAAAACCATATTTTCTGACATGGTTTTTGTCTAAAATAACAGGAAAAGTGAAACTCTTAGGGTGTTTGCACGCCCGTGTCTCAAATTCCAACTCTCCCAACATGTGTCCAAAGGAGTAAAAGCTTTTGGGGTAGTGTTTCATTTTTGTGTTTTATCCCAAATTTGGGTCCAAAGTTTAAAACCCCCCTTTTAAAATGGGCTCAGGTTTCCCGTTAAGATTTTTTTAAAGGTATGCAATTTGGGGGGGGGTTTTTAAATGTTTACCAAAAAATGGAGGTTTTTTTTCAGTTTTCCTTATTTCCCATCCCCATCTCTCTAATAGCCAGACATTCAAAAGGAAAGGATTTAGGGTGATGATACTGACGCCCTTTAAATAATTATGTGTAAAACAATCTCGCCCAACCCCCCTGCCCTTTGAAAACCTTTTACTTACGGACCCCAAAGTGTCTCTTGAATAAAAAAATTTAGCTGGCTGTATTGGGAAAGAAATTAAAAATCGCATATCTTTTGTTTGGGTATCAGTCCTCTGAATTCCAAAGGGGAGCAGTGTTTCTTATCCGCCATCTAACATTGGTCCATTAAATGGCTAATAACTTTAAAATGTCAAATGATGGTGGAAGCCGTCCAACCTGCCTCACAAAGTAAGCAAAAGCATTTGGAGATGATAAACCCTCCCCCCTCAGAAAATAAAATGTAAACCAACCATTGTAAATTTTACAAAAAAACAAGAAATTAAAATGTGCAAAATTGTAAACAGCCCCAAAAAAGGGGGTAAGTCCTCCATAAAGACCGGAAGTGAAGGGAACAGTTAAGCATAGACAAGACTAACAGTTCTTCTCCCAAACCCCCCCTGCTCCTAAAAAAAGTATTTTATATGAACATGAACCGGGTTGGAGCAGGAAAAAAATTTTAAAAAAAGGAATCGAGAGGGGGGAAGTGAAGAAAATGGTCAGTGGTGATCATTATCTCTCCCGGAATCCTCTGGAAGCTCGCTTTGATGGAGGATTCATTCTGGGCAATCCAATGCTAGCGTCTCTTGGAGTTTCAAAGAAAGGTAGAGTTTAACGCCACACTGGAGTCTGGTGGGAATAGAGGGTTTGCACCCGAGCCCCGGGCCGCCTCTTGACTCCTGGAACTGCGCCTTTCTTTTTTGAACCTTGTAGAGAAATCCGGGGTTTGAAGGTGATCCAACATCTCCCCTTTAGTCCTGTGAAAAGGGGGCGCTTTGCGCATATAGTTTTCTCATCTTTAAAGTGCGCAGCTTAAAACCCGCACTATTAGGGCGGGGCCCACCTGGAGGTAATGGGCGCTTGGGGGCCCTGTGCGCCCTTCAAATGCAAAAGAGAAGTAAAGGAGTCCTTTCCAAAGATTTAGTGAGCCCGGTCTCAAAGAACTCTGATGGGTTGGGCCCCTGTTTTTTTTGGGCACTCCCCGATGGCACATTGTTTCTGCGGGGGTTCTCCACACATCCGTCTTGGCGGTAGTGCCTTGATCCGGGGAAAGCGACTCCCCGTCCCCCGATAGGAGTGAATTGATCCCCCAAATATGTTTGGTTTTAGCGTTTTACCCCTCGCTATCTCTGTATCATGCCCCTGTGTTTATCCCCTTTAAGCCTCCAACTTGTGTGTCAGGGTGGATTTTAAAGCAGTATGGCATTGGTGAAAAGCTTGAAGCAATCCCTCGTGTAGGCTCCTTGTTTTTTGCTGTGCTTGTAAATAGGAGTGCCTGTGTATTTGTTTTAGGTCTGGCTCCCGTATGATGCTGCGGCATTATCTCTTCTGTGCTCTTTGTTGTCGTCCAGTATGCTTTTATATTTCCAGCATCCTGCGTTTCTTTTGGGAGACTCGTGCCAGGGAAGATGTGGAAGGGTTGTGGGGTATTGGGCTAATTTAGCCGTGTCCCATGCGGTACCTCTGCTTGCTTCCTCTGTTCTTGCAGGCCCCGCTGTCCTGGGCTTCTTTTTTTCAGCTCCACTTCCACTTCTGTGGCTCCCTTTTTGCGGCGAGTCATCGCACCACGGTTGGAAAATGCCAAATCTAGTGAGTATGAGAAAAAAGCTTGTTGTTGTCCCGGAGTTTGAAGTCCCCATGCCTGCCCAAACACGGGTTTCAGGAGCAAGTGCTGGAGCTCCTTTGATGTGCGCTAAGCTTGCCAGCAGGCTCCGCCCCGAAAACCTTACTTCTTAGTTAAAAAAAATAGGGGCCCAAATATTATTGGGGGGATAAAGGGGTGATGATTGATTGCAATTACAATCGATGTATCATATTTTGAATCTGTTTGTACAATTTTGTCAAAATTTTCTATAAAATTTTTGTTAAATTGTTCCCCTTTGTATTGCGTTAATTTTATACACCATACACTAGGTTTCTGCTCTTGAGTTACAATATAAACTAATATTAAGTACTTATTAAAAGTTATGTCTAAGGTCAAAGTGATGTCTGAGGTTTAATTGAGTGGGCGAATTTTCAAAAATTCGTTCGGTGACTTCGCCGAAATTTTTTACAAAAATTAGTTTGGTCCGAATTGCTTCGGGACGAAAAACCGTTAAAAAACAGATTTCCAGGCTGCAAGAGCCTGCAGGGTGCTGTAGAAAGTTTGCCATGTTTAAAAATGCAGAGGGAGCTTGGTTTGGTTTTCATACAATGTTGTGTTTTAGTATGACACGCATATGACTGCCGCCGCTCTTAGAATCGCTTCACTGTAAAATTCCCTGGGCACTTTAAACAGCAAAACTGACCAAAAAACTGAAGCGGGAATGTAGCCTGATAAAAGTCATGAACAGCTGGAAAAAAACAAGCTGAGGGCTCAGGTGGCAATATCAGTGACAGAGTGTGGAGGTGACGGCAGCAGCCACAGCAGCATGAGGTCAGAGAGTGGCACAATGACATTCTGGAGGGCAAACAGCGGTAGCCACAGAGTGGACAATGACAGAGTGTGGAGGTCACGGAGCAGCACAGGCAGACAGTGGCACAATGACAGAGTGTAAAGGTCACGGCAGCAGCCACAGCAGCAGCATGAGGTCAGACAGTGGCACAATGACAAAGAGTGGAGGTCACGGCAGCAGCCACAGCAGCAGCATGAGGTCAGAGAGTGGCACAATGACACAGTGTGGAGGTCACGGCATCAACAGCAGCAGCAGCATGAGGTCAGAGAGTGGCACTATGACAGAGTGTGGAGGTGGCAAAACAGCTGTAGGCCACAGAGTGGCACAATGACAGAGTGTGGAGGTCACAGCAGCAGCCACAGCAGCAGCATGAGGTCAGAGAGTGGCACAATGACACAGTGTGGAGTTGACGGCATCAACAGCAGCAGCAGCAGGAGGTCAGAGAGTGGCACAATGACAGAGTGGGGAGGGCACGGCAGCAGCCACAGCAGCAGCATTAGGTCAGGCAGTGACACAATGACATTCTGTAGGTGACAAAAACAGGAGTAGGCCACAGAGTGGCACAATGACAGAGAGTGGAGGTCACGGCAGCAGCAGCATGAGGTCAGAGAGTGGCAAAATGACAGAGAGTGGAGGTCACGGCAGCAGCCACAGCAGCAGCATGAGGTCAGGCCGTGGCACAATGACATTCTGGAGGTGGCAAAAACAGGAGTAGGCCACAGAGTGGCACAATGACAGAGAGTGGAGATCAAGGCAGCAGCAGCATGAGGTCAGAGAGTGGCACAATGACAGAGTGTGGCGGTCACGGCAGCAGCCACAGCAGCAGCATGAGGTCAGGCAGTGGCACAATGACATTCTGGAGGTGGCAAAACAGTAGTAGGCCACAGAGTGGCACAATGACAGAGAGTGGAGGTGACGGCAGGAGCAACAGCATGAGGTCAGAGAGTGGCACAATGACACAGTGTGAATATCACGGCACCAGCAACAGCAGCAGCAGCATGAGGTCATAGAGTGGCACAATGACAGAGTGTGGAGGTGGGTGACAATACTAGTCCCTGGTAAAGATGGTGGTAGGCAGGTGGAGAAACTGGCAGCAGATGTGTGGTATCAGGTGGGTTGCGGTATCAGAATAGTGCCTGAGGCAGGTAGTTTGAATCCAGACTCATTACTCACAGTTTGGGTGAGGCGTCATGGCTGATGTAGTCTGACGCCTAAGGCATTGGTGTGTGGAAATCCTGGCTGATCCACGCCTGATTCATCATGACAAAGGTCAGTCGTTCCACATTTCCCGTGGACAAGCGGTTTCTCCTTGGGGTAACGATGGCCCCCGCCACACTGAACACACGCTCTGATGCCACACTACTGGCCGGGCAGGACAGCTTCTCCACTGCAAACTCGGCAAGTTGCGGCCACACATCCAGTTTGGCTGCCCAGTAGTCCAGCGGATCTTCTATCCGGGGTGGCAGAGTGCTGTCCAAGTAGACCACGACCTGTTGGTTCAGGGTCTGCTCCATGTCCTGCTTCTGCTGGCGACTGCCCTCACTAGGCGGGTGAAGGAAGCTGCTCATCAGTGACTCCAGACTTAGGTTGCTGCTGATGGAGCTGGTACTGCTCCTACCCCCCCACCTTCCCCCAGCAGCAGCGGCAGTAGTACGTGAGCACTGAAGAACCCCCTGGGCAGACCTGTCAGAAGAAGGACGATGCCGCACATAGGCAGCGGCCAACTGACTACGGAGGATTTCCCTATAGTATTTGAGTCTGTCCTCCCTCTCAGCAGCTGGGAAAATGGCTCCCATTTTGGACCAGTAGCGAGTCCCAATAGGGTGAAGAGCCAGAAGTCATCCTCTGCGGATGGTGACTATTCGGCTGTCACTAGCCAGGCAAATCAGCATGCTGCGGGCCATCTGCACAAGTGACTCCGAGGGACTCCTGGCCTCCATCTCCACTGTATAATGCCACGGTGCTTGCGGGTCATCTGCCTCATCTTCCTCATCTCCATCTACCTCCTCCATCTGCTCCTGCTCCTCCTCTCCTGTCACCTGGGTAGTAAATCCACGCATTTCGCCAGACAATGCTTCTGCTCCAATGTCCTCCTCCTCCTCCAGGTCAGTCCCCACCGGACTCATGTGGTAGCCGCGAGATGTAGTCGCCACGTCTCCAGTCCCCTGCCCAGACAGTTTTTTCAGCATCTGTTCCAGGACATGAAGCAGTGGAATGACGTTATTCATCCCGTAGTCCTGGCGACTGACAAATAACGTCGCCTCCTGAATGGCCTCAACAAACGG
>JAODAL010052922.1:0-25650 GCA_025379985.1 Phyllomedusa bahiana
GGGAAAATTTTTATCTTAAAACTTTAGCACACTAATTCGTAAAATTTCTTATTTAAATTTGTAGATTTAGTAAAAACTCAACTACAAAGTGTGAATTTTCTATTAGTCAAGCAATTTTCCTTTTTTCCCCCGAAAATAAGACAGTGTCTTTTTTAAATTTTTTGTCCTAAAGACGGCTAAATTATTTTTAGGGGTGTTTCTTTTTTTCAGAATGGGTTGGCGATTTTATCACAAAGTTGAAATGGACATTTTTTGTTGATCGAAATTTTTAGATCATGCGATTTTAGGTTAAATCTGTCATATTATTAAATGCGCTTTTGGGCGCTTCCTGTCTTTTTGGGGGCCAGCAAATCAGCTTCGAATAGAGCAGGGTGAATGTGTGTGCGACGTTGACTGGGTGTTTTTGGTTGCGATTGGCGGGGAAAAATCACATGCCCTCTTTTTAAATAAAAAACAGCCCTTTTTTTCATGATCAGTTCTCTCAGGCTCATAGCAGGAGACGGCCTCTCTTTCCAAAACAGCCCACGAAATTTTCTTTTCTTCACGGGGAAAAGTTTGTTAGCTTGATCTTACAATTTTGTTAACAGAGATTGGAAGTTTTTGTGTTAGTAGAGATTTTAAAGGACATTACGCTGTAAAGGGAGGGGAGCGGGGGGAAAAGGGGGGGGGGCGGCGCGGGTGAACACAGACAAGCTTAAAAGAATATTGGATAAATTTTCACCAAGATTTAAATGTGACTTTTGGCATGCAATATTTTATTTTAACAGTTTTTATTGAAATATTTCCTGGTTTTGGGGCCTGAATTTATATTGGATACAATCTTTTTAGTAATGCAGGTCTCTTTGAAAGGGTGCAAAACCCCACTTTTTTTTCGTATAATTTCGATAGGGTTTTTTTCAAATTTTTCCCATTCCCGCTTTGTTGATATATCCCCTTGCAGTTAAATTAGAATCCAGCAAATTTTTTAGTCGCCAAGGGGTAGGTCGGGAAAAATCCTTTTATTATCCGAAAAACATTCGTAATGTTTTTTACTTTTGCACACTACAGCTTTGTTCATTGGGCCTTGACTTAAATGGGAATACAGCAATTTTGTAGTCACCCCAGGTGAATTGAAAGATGCCAAAAAAAAACCTTTTTTCTTATACACAATACATTACAGATATGTGTTTATGAACTTTGCCACAGTCCAGATTTGTTGATAGAGCCACCTTTGCAGTTAATTTTGAATACCAGCGATTGTGTGTTACCAACAGTTGTTTAATTTTGATAGGTGCCAAATAATAATTTTATTTTCCGAATACATTAAGATACGTGTTTCTTCACATTTTGGCGCAATATCAGACTTTGTTCATTGAGGCACCCTTGCCACTTAAATGTGAATACTGCAATTTGTAGTCACCAAAGGTGAATTGAAAGGTGCAAAAAATACCTTATATTATCAGAATTACATTACAGTTAAGTATTTTTTCACTTTGGCGCAGACAGCTTCGTTGTATTAGATCCTACTTTGCAGTTAACTTGAATACAGCGATTTTGTGTCACCACAGGTGAATTGATAGTGCCATAAATACCCTTTTATTATCAGAATTCACTTAACCAGATACGTTGTTTTTTCCACTTCTTTGCCCAGTCCAGATTTGTTAATAGGCCACACTCTTGCTGTTGATTTTGAATCCTGCAATTGTGTAGTTACTCAGGTGAATTGATAGGTGCCAATAAAATACCTTTTATTATCCAGAATACATTACATAGGATAAGTGTTTTTTCACTTTGAGCGCACTAAAAGATTTGTTCATGAGGGCACACTGGCACTGAAATTTGAATACTGCTATTTGTAGTCACCACAGGGGGGCGAATTGATAAGGTGCCAAAATTATACTTTATTTATCCTGATATTAACAATTTCAGATATAGTGGGTTGTTGCAATTTTGCCCAGTCCAGATTTGGTGATAGAGCCAACTTGACAAGTTTATATGTATCCTCGCATTGTGTAGGGTAACTCAGGTGAATTGAAAAAAAAGGTGCCAAAAAATACCTTTTATTATCACGAATACATTATGATACGTGTTTTTTAAATTTGGCAGTACGCTTTGTTCATTGACGGCACCTTGCACTTAAATGTGAAAAGAGCAATTTTGAATCACAAACGGTGAATTGAAAGGTGCCAAAAAATACCTCTTTATGATCCGGAATACATCTTTCAGATACGTGTTTTTTTCACTCTGGCGCAGGCCAGGCTTCGTTGATAGATTCTACTTTGCAGTTAAATTTGAAAAACAGCAATTTTGTAGTCTCCACAGGTGTATTGATAGGTGCCAAAAATTACCTTTTATTTTCCGATTCATTACAGATACGTGTTTTTTTCACTTTGGACAGGGCCTGCTTTTGTTGATAGATCTTACTTTGCAGTTAAATTTGAAATACCTGCAATTTTGTAGTCAAGGTGAATTGAAAGGTGCCAAAAATACCTTGTAATAGCCGCTATACATTCAGACAGATGTTTTTTTCACTTTTGGTCAGTCAAGCTTTGTGGAGTAGATCTTACTTTGCTGTTAAATTGATATCCAGCATTTTGTTTTGATTGGAGGGATTTGAGAATTGCTGTGATATCCCCCCGTCTTTTAATAAGAGACTTTCCAAAAACTCTTCCATACCCTTCTTCAAATTTTTCATATTTCTGAACATGCGAGCGAAATTCAGGTGGTATGCGAGACAAGAGAGGGGGTAGGACATGGAAGTAGAGGTATGAGAGAGGTGCTCCTTCCAGTGCGGACGACAACACGCATGACCAGAGGATCGTCAGGTGCAGGACCGTCAGCGCCTGTCATCGCTAGGTCAGGGGCCCTGTGGAATCTCAGTAAAACGAACTGCAGTCGCCAATCTGTCTCAGTGGTTATGCAACCTGCAATCAGCCAGTCCTAACTCCTCGTTCCTCCCAGTCACGGCCCAAAATGTCGTCATCAGCTTCATCAGCTCATCCGTCAACATAGATGCATGCCAAATGTCAAACTCGTGTACCACACCACTGTGGATAATCCATTTTTCTGAAGACCTCTTGATGACAAAATGCGGTTGGGGTCAGAGGCATGTTAAAAGATCAAGAGGCCAAAGAGGATGATTTCTCTGCTCTGACACCCAAGTTAATGATTGCCATCAGAGGAGGAGAAGGAAAGCCGGTCAATCGGCAAAAATCCCGGAGTCGCAACGCCTTGCAGTCCCTCTTGCTTGTAGCCCGCAAGCTCCTGGATGCATGAATTATCAGGACGACGAAGTCACCTGTGTTGTGATGATGTGATAATGACGACAATTGCGGATCCAACGTGGTCTTTCAGCAGAATTTGCTTGCGTGCGCTTCATCACTCGGACGAGGAGGGAAGACGATGGGTAGTGTCAAGTAACGGGTCCAGCCCAAAGCGGACGATGCAGCGAATGAATGAGTGATATGGAGCAACACTTGGCCAAAATAGGCCAGACGACGCAGGGCCTCCAACCACTGTCACACTGTCTCGCCTCCTCTCCTCCTCCGCCATCTCACAAGCGTTCACTCAGATGCCCATGTCTCTCAGAGTCATGATAAGGGATCAGCCTCCGGCTTCAGCCTCCACCATCGCCCGGAGTACACACCAGCACCACCAGAGACCCATCCTACCCTTCTCTCCGCCAGTTGGATGATATGCTTGCCGTACTGCGGCCAGGGTCTAGCAGCCAGCCTTCTGCTTCCAGTGTTTGGGGCAGAAGAAACAATTTTAACCCAATCCATCCCAAAGCGAAAACCTGATTGTCGGCCTTGCCCGGCTTTTGGCCTGGGAAATGTTGCCTTTCCATCTGGTGGACAAGATGGGTTCCTCCAAGTAGGCCCTTGGCCTGCCCCCTCAATACCAAATGCCGAGCAGGCATTCTTTGCCAGAAAATGCGTCCCTGCCCTGGCCAGCACGTGTCATCTTAAAATTTCAAGCGCGTTGTCTGCATCTGTGTCGGAAAGTCCATCTGGACCACCGAAACATGGACTTGTAAGCACGGCCCAAGGCCGCTATATCTCTGTGGACAGCTCACTGGGTGAGCATGGGTGGATGTCTCTGGGGGTGACGGTTGCTCTCAGGCATGGCGCACGCTCTTCAAAACCGCAGGGATGGTGCGGGCTCATTTCCCCCAAGGTCCTCTGGTGGCATCACGTGCCAGAGAAAACAGGGCCGTGTTGAAATTAATCAGGTCAGGAGCTTATGGACGGCTCTCCGCAATGAGACCGAGCGCTGGCTGGGTGCCAAGAACCTTGTGCCAGGCAAGTGGTGTTGCTCGTATAACGGGCGGAAATCTGCTGGCCGCCTTAAGATCGATGGGCTGGGAGCACATCCTTGCCTGGCACATGTCAGAACCTTTGTCGTCCAGAAATTTTAATAGAGATACCCGGGTCTGGGGACTGCCTGCTGAGTCAAGGATCGAGTCTAAGTTTCGCACTTCGCCGTTCCGGCACCCTTGACTTAGTCTCGCCTGGCTGCGTATGCAGCGTCAGCTCGGCCTCCCCTGTACTACGTCTCATTGTTGACGTTGCAACACGATGGAATTCAACCCTCCACCATGTCTCCAGCGATTGTGGAAGCAGCGCAATGCCATTTCACAGTACGATAGTGACACATGGCTTGACAAGCAGCGGTGCGGGACCTCGGGGTGTTGAGCCACTGAGTGTGGAGGCAGGTGAAAGAGCTTGCACCATCCTTGCCAGTTTTTGAAGAAACATCCAAATTGGTCAGTGCGGACAATGCAATGACAGCAGAGCATTGTGGTGATACTTAGTTCTGGAACGATCGTTGGACACTCTGAAACAACAGGTCCGCCAGCGACGGAGGAGGAAACGGACACAGATGCGGACAACGGGAGCCTTTCTCTCCATCAAATCCACAAGCCCGACAGTTTCACAATTTCATCGGTCTTTCATTAGGCAGTGGTAGGGGTCCAGGGCTAGTGCAAGGTGGCGCATCAGCTCTAAGTGGTGCTTCTCTAAGGCAAGGCAGGGCTGTGTGGAAGCTGTGCCGGAGGAAGCGGAGGGGAGGAGGAGGAGGAGGTATTGCTAGATACCGACGTTACGACGTCCCTGCCTTGGAAAGTGGTTGGCGCGAATTTGAGGCGGAGGAGGAAGATGAGGAAGATCAGTTTGCTAGTGCCCCTCGACCCAGAGCTTGGGAAATCAGGCTCCATCTCTCACATTGAGTGCTTGGACTGCTCCATTTCACTCCAACATGATCTCGCATTAAAGGCATCAAAATGGAAACAACAGTTACTGGTGGCTACCTCCTGGATCCCCGGTACAAAAATCAAAAACTCAGTACTTTCCTTTCCAACCACCCAAATAGAGAGTAAAATACAGAAATGGAGAATGATTGATCAACTGGAAGACATCTGTTGCGTTGATTCACGTTCCCAAATGTCACGGTGGAACAACTCAGCGAGTGACAGCAGTTGAGAAAAAACTGCCAAGTAGCCGTAGCGGCAGCAGCAGGCAGCAGGCAAGATGGCAGAAGCCTAATGGGTGGACCTCGGGCAACTTTAATTACCACCTCACCAACGCATGCAATGCAGGGAACACATCCAACAACAGGAGACATCTTAAGATCATGGTGCACGACTATACTGCGTCTCAACACCGATGTTTTTGGATGTGTTACGGGACCAATAGACTTATAATGGGTATCCAAAATGGCGAATGACCCGAGCTCACTCGCCACGCCATAGCAGGTGGTTGTCCTGCCCAGCAGCAGCGTCATATCTGAGCGGACTTCAGCACAGCTGGTGGAGTCATTTCAGACAAACGAATCCGGCTTTCCTCAGATAATGAAGATCGTCTTGACTTTCATCAAGATGATTCAGGCATGGATCTCTGGATGATGTTGTTGCCCAATTTGCGAGGTCACGATTAGTTGCTGGTCGATACTTCACATTCCTCTTCAAACAGAAATGGTCTCTCTGAAAACTTTTTTTTAAATTGATAATTTCTTACTGCAATTTTTATTCTTTTTCCCACTGTTCACATTTTGCCTGGTTTTGATGTGAGGAGGGACTGTAAAGGACAGCAAGGTTCATTGACACACCGTTTTCCATTTACTCACTTTATCTTTAGATGTTTTCGCATTGCAATGGTTTTCGAGGTCATATTGCTCGTGAGATTACAGCTTAATTTTGGTCCTTTGGAACAGAATTATGGCTTTTATGTGGCATTTCTCCCTCTCAATTTTAATAGTGGTGAGAAGTCATATTTTTTAATTTTTAGGGGTCATGTTGCTGTGAGATACAGCAATTAATCATGGTCCTTTTGGAACTGAAGTTGGATTTTAAGTGGCCATTTTCCTTTCAAATTTTTAACATTGGATGAAAAGTCATATTTATAATATTTTTTGGGTCATGTTGCTGTGAGATACAGCAATAATCATGGTCCTTTGAACAGTAATGTGGCTTCTAAGTAGCATTTCTCGCCTCACAATTTTTAAACAGTGCTGAGAAGTAATTTTTATAATTTTTTGGTCATGACTGCTTTGAATGCAGCAATACTACAGGTACTATTATAAAAAAATGTTGTTTCTAACAGACATTTGTTCTTCACAATTGTCCAACAGTGGCTCATGGGGTAAAGCTTTTGATTTTTTGGGGGCATTTTGCTGCTGACATTGAGATATACTACAGGTCCTCCCGATTGTAAAAAATGTTGTTAAAACAGACATTTGTTCTTCACAATGAACAAAAAAAAAAACCCAAAGTGTCAAGGAGTGGCTTCAAGGTGATGGTGCTGTCAGAAACAGGAATAGGTAGGACACTGTTAATGGACAACATATGCAAAATGACTTGTTTTTTGCAAGATCTTTAAACATAGTATCAATCCTGATTGAGACAAACCCGTTTAATACAATTTAAAAGAGAAACAAAGGACTTGGTGGTATTCCATACCTATTTTAAAATGGTTCCTCTAGATTTAAACTACTAAAAAAACTTTGCACTGGCACTTTTTAATTGGGGTCATGCTAGGTTTGGGGCTTATGCTGTGGCCCAGGACAGGGTTAGTCTATGTCCAAGTGAAACTAAATTGGTGGTTGAAAGAACTCTTTTCGGCACTTTCTTAAATCTGGGGGTCATGCATCCAAAAAGTTTGGGGTCATGCTGCGTTTTCCCAACAGACAGGGATATTCAATGTCCAGTTCAAGTAAAATGATGCTTCAAATCATACTGCCTCTTTGGCACTTTTAATTTGTGGGTCATGCAGGTTAAGGGTCAAGGCTGTGGTGCAAGACAGGGATAGTGAATGGTCTGCTGATTTTTTTTCTGTGGCTTTATAACCTAAGTGTGTTGCTAAGATGTAGCCACGTATCCATTTGACTGTTTGTGGATGTTAATTCCAGCTTCTCAGCCCTGTTTGGGTGTAAGAATGAGGTGTTGTTGCCCTCCCATAGACTTTAATGGTCATCGATCTTAATCTATCAATGGACCAGCGAATATCTTGTCGATGATGGGTCGACTATAGACCATACGACGTTGTACGATGGCCAACATAATCGCTCAACACTATCTATGAACTACTAATTCACATTTATTGTTGAACAAAAACATCATAATGTATTATTATACTTGTCGTGATTTCATCACAAATGTCAGCATAAGCAGCCAAACTCTGAATTTCATAACTAAAAATGCACTATGTCTTATTTTCGGGTGTGTCTTATTTTCGGGGAAACAGGGTAGGACTAATCTCTGTAGATCACCCTATTGTATTTTTACGCTATTGTAAAAAGCATATACTGCTGAGAAATGTAGCACACACTTATCCACTCCTCAAGAAGGACTTTACATTTGCTCTATTAACCTCTGTGGGGCTGCGACAATTGCGTCACAGTATCCCTCAGGGTATCCTTTTCATGGTACGCTGATGGATAATACAGATTTGGTGTAAAATGCCATGTGAACATCTTTTCTTTGATACCTAATTTAAACACATTATCTGACAACATGCTTATTGGAGTCTTTACAACAATCACAGATTATACACTATTGGTGTTATAGACCCTACAGTTTTAATCAAAATATGCGCATTGGCAGTAATGCCATTGAATATAAATTTCATTATAGTCAATGTAACATGTAGGAAGAGCGAATCGATTTCCTAAAGAAGTGCGAAATTGTTTAGAATATCTGGGAACAACTTCGATTCTGCCGAGCAGAAGACTAGGTGATTCGCGGGAATAAATCGTGTTTTTAATTGCTAAAATGGCCGCAAGCACATGGCGTTACACGGGTCTTGTTGTGCCGCTGCTGCAGCTGCTGCAGAGATCTCAAACAAAAGAAATTTGTTTTTAACAGCGATTTTGGGTGGGTGCCTGCTTTTTCAGAGCTGCTCCTCTTCCTTTAATTTTTGATTCAGTTTTGGGGTATTGAAAACAAGCCCCATTGGGTCCAATTCTGCCCCAAATATACTTTTTAAGCCAACGGGTCAGTTCGGGAGCGCATTGAATTCCAAGGGTTATCTAAAAGCCGTTTGGCTTTCATATTCAGTAAAATACAACTTTTTTTACGCCACATAGATTATTTTTTTACTGGGATTTCTGTAGCCAATTTAATTCCGGGGGTTATTTAACCCTTTTTTGTGCTTTAAATTTTCATAAAAAAACACACTTTTTTACATGCCCTTAGTTAATTTTTTTTTCCGGGGTTTCTGTGCGAATTTATATCCAAGGGTTCCCCAAATGTTGGGGGGGTTTCTTTGGATCAAATACAGGGGGTATTTTCATATCAGATATCTTCATTAGTTTTTGACCGTTTATTATCGACAAAGTTGAAATGGGGCAAAAGTTTTTTTTTGACAAAATTTTTAGATCAAGCGATTTTTTGGGTTAAAATCTTGCATCATCTTTTAAGATCGCGCAATTTTGGGCGCTTCCTTCTTTTTGGTGCCACAAATCAGCTTACAGAATAGAGGGGTAGATGTGTGTGCGACGTCATGACGGGATTGTGGGTTTGCGATTGGCTGGAAAAATCAATACCTCTTTTTACATAGAACCCCCTTCCTGTTCAGCCTCAGTGTTCTCCAGCGTCTCATACATAGGACGGCGCTCTGCCTGTGTCCAACCCTACGAAATTATTCTTTTTCTTCACAGAGAAACTCTATGTTGCTGTGATCCTTACAACTTATTAGATTGAGTTTGGGAAGTTTTTTAAATGTATTTGGAAAAATTTTAAAAGGGGGCACTCCCGCTGAAAGTCACGGGGGGGCAGGGGGGGGGCCCGGCGAACACAGACAAGCTTTTCTAAAAAACACTGGATAAAGTCACCAAGACTTAGTTAGACTTTTCACTGCAATAGCTTTATTTTTAAGAGTTTCTTTTAATATTTCCTGGATATGGGGCAGCCTGAACTTAATTATCATTTCTAGTAACTGCGGTCTCTTTGTTAGGTGCAAAACTCCACTTTTATTATCTATACTTTGAATAGGGGTTCATTTTAAATTTTACCCATTTCCCCTGTTGATTATCCACCTTTTAGTTAAAATTACAATCCAGCAATCTTTTTCAGCACAGGTTTTTTGTTGCCAAAAATACCGTGTATCATACAAAAAATAACGATATGTGTTTTTTGACTTTTGCGCACCCCGATTGTTCATTGACCACATCCCGAAATCTTTAAAAAACAATTTTTATCACCACAGGTTAAACTGAAAGGGCAAAAAAACCCTGTATTTTACGAAAACAAACAGAAACTTTTTTTTGACTTTTGCGCACTCACTTTGTTTTATTGACCCCAGCTTCCAGTAAATCTAAAACAGCAATTCATAATCCCACAGGGGAAAAGAAAGGTCAAAAAAAACAGTGATTATACGAAAACATAAAATCGTTTTTTTGACTTTTGCGCACCCCCTTTTTATTGACGCAGCACCACGTAAATCTTAAAAAAGCAATTCATAGTCACCACAGGGGAATTGAAAAGGGGCAAAAAAAACGTGTATTAAACAAAAAAAAAACAGATACGGTTTTTTTACTTTTGCCACCCAGCTTGTTTATGACGCAGCATCCACGTAAACTTAAAACAGCAATTTTATAGTCACCACAGGTAAATGAAAGGTGCATAAAAACCTGTATTATACGAAAAATAACAATACGGTTTTTTTGACTTTTGCGCCCAAGCTTTGTTCATTGACCAGACCACTAAATCTTAAAACACAATTCTATAGTCCCCCACAGGGGAATTGAAAGGTGCAAAAAAAACGTGATTAAACGAAAACATAACGATCGTGTTTTTTTTACTTTTGCGCACCCAGCTTTGTTCATTATACAGCTTTCCCCGTAAATCTTTTAAAAAAGCAATTCTAAGTCACCCCAGTTTTAATTGAAAGGGGGAAAAAAAAACCGTGATTAAGAAAACATAAAATACGTGTTTTTTTTTGGGTTTTGCGCACCCAGCTTTGTTCATGACGCGCACCACGTAAACTTAAAAAAGCAATTCAAAGTCACCACAGGTGAATTGAAAGTGCAAAAAATCCCGGTATTTACGAAAACATAACAATACGTTTTTTTGACTTTTGCCCAGTCCAGATTTTTTGATAGACACCTTGCATTAAATTTAATCCAGAAATTTTGTTTTGATTAAGGGATTTGGAATAGCGTGTTTTGCCGTCTTTTAAAAAAAGAACTTTCCCAAAAACTTTTCCATACCTTTCAAATTTTTATATTTCTAAACAGGCAAAGCGGGGAAAAGCGGCAAAGGGGGGGGGTTTAGCACAGGGAAAGGTAAACGAGAGAAGGTGCTCCTTTCCAGTGCTGGCGACAACACCAGCCAGCGGATTGTCATTTTGCGGACCGTCGGGGTTTGTCATCGCTGGGTCAGGGCCCGTGAATCTAAGTAACAACATCGCCCCAAAACTTTCCTTCATGTTAATGAAACCTCATCTACATCTTACCTCCTCGCCTCCCATCACGGCCCCCAAATTTCGTCATCAGATCATCACTCCGCCAACATGAAGCACCCCAAAAATGTCAACTCTGACCCCCACTGTGGATAATCCTTTGTCTAAAAAGCCTCTTTGAGACAAAATGGCGGTTGGGGCAGAAGGCAGTTAAAAGATCAAGGGGATGTTTTTAGTCTGCCTGACGCCCAGTTACTGATGCCATCAAGGGGGGAGAAGGAAGCCGGTCAATCGGAAAAAACCCCGGGCGCGGCAACGCCTTGCAGTCCCCCTTGCTTGTACCCGCAGCTTCGGGATGCAAAATCAGGCGCCCAAAGCACCTGTTTTGATGAGATGAAGACGACATTGCATCCATCCTGGTCTTTCCCCCGCAGAATTTGCTTGCAGCGTTTCATCGGGGACGAGGGGGAAGAGGGGTATGCAAAGGGTCCCCCACAAAAAGGGAAGGGCGTCGCAGAATCCGCGAAGATTCGCCAGCCAGGGTCAGGGGAACCCCCCGCTCCTCGCTTTTTCGCCGCAAAAAGGCCAGGACCTCTCAGGCCTGGCCTTTTTTGGCAAGCCTCTGATTCACCCAGCGATGTCATACCGCCTTTGCCGAAAACGCATAAAAAGGGGCAAACCTTAAGTGGTTAACCACCACCACTTTCTATCACATCAGCGAATGCATGATTTGAAATGGAGGGAACATTGGCCCAAAAAAAGGGCCAACCGACGCGGGGCCCCCAAACCACTGTCACACCCTCTGTCTCCGCCTCCCCCTCCTCCCCACCACCAACTTCCTCAGCGCCCATGTCTCCAAGTAAAAGATCAGGGATCAGCCCCCTTTAGCCTCCACCGTCCCCCCGAGTACCACCAGCACCACCAAACCCATCCTACCCCCTTTTCCTTTTCCATTTGAAAGACCCACCTGTACACGCCATCTAGCAGCCACCTTCTGTCTTCCAGGTTTGGGGGCAAAGAAACACTTTAACCCAAACCAACCCAAACCCCAAAAACCTGAATGCGGCATTGCCCGGGTTTGGCCTTGGAAATGTTCCTTTTTTTCCCCTGGGACACAGATGGGTTCCGCCACGCATGGCCCCCGCCTGCCCCCAAAAACCAGATGCCGAGCAGGGATTTCTTTGCCAGAAAAGCCGTCCCCGCCCCTGGGCCCGCCACGTGTTTTTCTAAAATTTTTAAGCGCGTTGTCTGCATCTTGTCCCCAAAAATCCATCTGACCACCGACACTGAAATAGAAAACACGCCAAGGCCCCTATATCTCTTGACAGCTCACTGGTGAGCGGGGGGATGTCCTTGGGGTGACGGTTTCTCTCGGCTCGGGGCACCCCTTCAAAAAACCCCAGGGGTGGGGCAGGGGGTCTTTCCCCCAAGGGCCTCTGGTGGGATCACGGGCCCCGAGACACCAGGGCCTTTTTGAAATTAATCTGCCTTTGGGGAGCCCCTCCCACAACAGGCAGGGGCTGTGGCCTCTCCGCAATGAGACCGAGAGCTGGCGGGGGACAAGAACCTTGTCCAGCAAGGGGGTGTGCATAAACGGGCGAAATCTGCGGCCGCCCTTAAGACCGATAGCGGAGCACATCCCTTGCCGGCCATGTCAGAACCTTTTCGTCCAGAAAATTTTTAAAAAGCACCCGGGCTGGACTGCCCGCGAAGAAAAATAATAAATAAAGGTTTTGCACACAATATGAAAAAAAAGAGTGGGTGCTATATAATGGAAGAAGACAAAGAGCTATGTATCATATATGTATTTTAAAACCACCGCACACCAAAAAAATGCAATTAAGGGTATTTATTTCAATCACCGGAAAAAAAAATGATTAAATTTCACTCTATTTTACAATATTATAATGCATCAAAAAATATCATTTTTCAAAAATACCGTTTCTCGGGGATATACAAAGGAAAAAACTAAGTGATTCTGTTTTAAAAAACCACTTTCGGCTCAGTGAGCCTTTTTCAAGAACATCAAATAACATGGGGCAAAAAACGTGAGGAATATGCCAAAAGTATAAAATATGAAAGCCACTGTGGAGAAGCTGCAGGAGTTTCCCAACCGCATAAACGGGGGCTTCTTTTTAAAGAGGTGAAAGGGGGAAAGGACAATACGTCCGAGAATGGAGAATGGGCCGGCCCTTTTCTCCCATCTCTCCGGACGTATTGTCCTTTCTCCAGCCATTCAGCCTCTATATAAAGACAGACCCCTGTTTATGCGGATTGGAAACTCCGCTGCAGCTTCCTCCACAGTGGCGTTCATATTTTCATACTATTGGCCATATTCCTCACGTTTATGCTCCATGTTATTTAGATGTCTCTTGATAAAGGCTCTTTGAGCCGAAACGTCGTATTTAATAACAGACATCACCTAGTTCACTTTCCTTTGTATATACCCGCATGAAACGGTATCTTTGTAAAACTGATATGTATGCATTATAATATATGTACAAATAGAGTGCAATATTCAATACATCTTTTTTTCCGGCTGATTGTAAATAAATACCCTTTAATTGCATTTCTTTGGTGTGCGGTGGATTTACATACATATATGCCTGCTGAAGAAGGCTCGAGGTCTGAGTTCGCACTTCCGCCGTTCGCACCCTGCTTCGTCCCGCCTGGCTGCGTTGCAGCGTCAGCTCGGCCTCCCCGTCAACCGTCTCATTGTTGACGTGGCAACACGCTGGAATTCCACCCTCCACATGCTCCAGCGATTGTGGGAGCAGCGCAATGCCATTACGCAGTACGAAGTGACACATGGCCTGACAAGCAGCGGTGCGGACCTCGGGGTGTTGAGCCACCGAGAGTGGAGGCAGGTGAAAGAGCTCTGCACCATCCTTGCCAGTTTTGAAGAAGCCACCAAAATGGTCAGTGCGGACGATGCCCTTGTCAGCATGAGCATTGTGGTGATCTTAGTTCTGGAACGATCGTTGGACACTCTGAAACATCAGGTCCCGCCAGCGACAGAGGAGGAGACGGACACAGATGCGGACACGGAGCCTTTCTCTCCGTCAAATCCACAAGGCCCGACAGTTTCTCAATTTATCGGTCTTCATTAGGCAGTGGTTCAGGGTCCAGAGCTAGTGCAAGGCGGCACCTCAGCTCTCAGGGTGCATCATCTGAGGCAAGTCAGGGCTGTGTTGAAGCTGTGCCGGAGGAAGCGGAGGAGGAGGAGGAGGAGGAGGTATTCCTAGACACCGACGTCCCTGCCTTGGAAAGAGGTTGGCGTGAATTTGAGGCAGATGAGGAAGATGAGTTTGCTAGTGCCCCTCAACCCAGAGGCTTGGGAACTCAAGGCTCCATCTCTCACATGAGTGCTTGGATGCTCAATTTCCTCCAACATGATCCTCGCATTAAGGCCATCAAAATGAACAACAGTTACTGGGTGGCCACCCTCCTGGATCCCGGTACAAAACAAAACTCAGCACTTTCCTTCCACCCACCCAAATAGAGAGTAAAATGCAGGAAATGGAGACCTTGCTGATTGATCAACTGGAGACATCTGTTGCGTCTGCTTCACGTTCTTCAAATGTCACGGTGGAACAACGCCAGCGACGTGACAGCAGTAGAGTGCCAAGTAGCCGTAGCGGCAGCAGCGGCAGCAGCAGGCAAGGTCTTTATTTACCACCTCACCAACGCATGCAATGCAGGCCACAGATACAACACCCAGAGACCAGCTTAAGATCATGGTGCACGACTATCTGCGTCTCAACACCGATGTTTTTGGATGTGTTCCGGACCCAATAGACTTCTGGGTATCCAAAATGGACGAATGGCCCGAGCTGGCTCACCACGCCATAGAGGTGTTGTCCTGCCCAGCAGCCAGCGTCATATCTGAGCGGACCTTCAGCACAGCTGGAGGAGTCATTACAGACAAACGCATCCGGCTTTCCACAGATAATGTGGATCGTTTGACTTTCATCAAGATGAATCAGGCATGGATCTCTGATGATGTTGTGGCCCCAATTGCCGAGGTCACCGATTAGTTGCTGGTCTACTTCACATTCCTCTCCAAACAGAAATGGTCCTCTTGAAAAACTTATTTTTAAAATGATCATTTCTTTACTGCAATTTTATTCTTCATTCGCAACAGTTCATTTTGCTGGTTTTGCTGTGAGTAGACTAAAAGACACCAAGGTTTCATGAAAAAACCATATTCCATTTACTCACTTCATATTTAGAATTTTTAACATTATAAATGGTTTTGGGGTCATGTTGCCTCACAATTTTTAACAGTGGCTGAGAAGTCATATTTATAATTTTTTGGGGTCATGTTGCTGTGAGATACAGCAATAATCATGGTCCTTTGGAACAGAAATGTGGCTTCTAAGTGGCATTTCTCCTTCACAATTTTTAACAGTGGCTGAGAAGTCATATTTATAATTTTTGGGGTCATGTTGCTGTGAGATACAGCTATACTCATGGTCCTTTGGAACAAAAATGTGGCTTCTAAGTGGCATTTCTCCTTCACAATTTTTAACAGTGGCTGAGAAGTCATTTTTATATTTTTTTGGGTCATGCTGCTTTGAAATGCAGCAATACTACAGGTCCTATTCTAAAAAATGTTGTTTCTAACAGACATTTGTTCTTCACAATTGTCCAAAGTAGCTCAAGGGTCATGCTTGAATTTTTGGAGGCATTTTGCTGTGACATGCAGCTATACTACAGGTCCTATTCTAAAAAAATGTTGTTTCTAACAGACATTTGTTCTTCACAATGGTCAAGAGTGGCTCAAGGGTGATGTTGCTGTCAGAAACTGAATAGGTAGGGACACTGTTAATGGACACATATTGCAAAATGACTTGTTTTTGCAAGATCGTTAAACATAGCTATCAATCCCTTTATTGAGACAACCCATTAATACAATTAAAAAAGAGAAACAAAGACATGGTGGATTCCATCCTATTTTAAAAATGTTTTTTCTAGAATTAAAGTACTAAAAAACTTGCATGTACAAAATAGCTGGTAAAAAAATTCCTCTGAATTGTAGAAGGGAGGTACAGGAAAACTTGACCAGATGTAAGGTTATTCAGAGGACATGAGTATGGAGCACGGACAGAGAACAAAGTACAGAGACAATTTCCTCCAGCACGTTGAGTAAAATGAGAAAAAGAAAGCCAAGAAAAGGGCACCTGGGTGGAACAGGAGCGTTAACCACCAGTATTTCCAAGTGAAGCTCAATTGGTCCGCACTCATACGCAGGGGCAAGCGCTACCCAGGACAGGGACAGTATATGTCTAGTGAATATAAAATGGTGGTTGAAAGACTCCTTTTTCCGGCACTTTTTAAATCTGGGGTCATGCAGGTTTGGGGCTCATGCTGTGGCCCAGGACAGGTATAGTCAATGTCCAGTGAAACTAAAATGGTGGTTGAAAGACTCCTTTTTCCGGCACTTTTTAAATGTGGGGGTAATGCAGGTTTGGGGCTCATGCTGTGGCCCAGGACAGGTATAGTCAATGTCCAGTGAAACTAAAATGGTGGTTGAAAGACTCCTTTTTCCGCACTATTTAAATGTGGGGGTCATGCAGGTTTGGGGCTCATTATGTGGCCCAGGACAGGTATAGTCAATGTCCAGTTAAACTAAAATGGTGGTTGAAAAACTCCTTTTTCCGGCACTTTTTAATCTGGGGTCATGTAGGTTTGGGGCTCATGCTGTGGCCCAGGACAGGTAAGTCAATGTCCAGTGAAACTAAAATGGTGGTTGAAAAGACTCCTTTATCCGGCACTTTTAAATGTGGGGTCAAGCAGGTTTGGGGCTCTTGCTGTGGCCCAGGACAGGTATAGTCAATGTCCAGTGAAACTAAAATGGTGGTTGAAAGACTCCTTTATCCGGCAATTTTTAAATGTGGGGGTCATGCAGGTTTGGGGCTCTTGCTGTGGCCCAGGACAGGTATAGTCAATGTCCAGTGAAACTAAAATGGTGGTTGAAAGACTCCTTTTCCGGGCACTTTTTAATCTGTGGGTCAGGCAGGTTTGGGGCTCATGCTGTGGCCCAGGACAGGGATAGTCAATGTCCAGTTTCAACTAAAATGGTGCTTGAAAGACTCCTTTTTCCCGGCACTTTTAAATCTGGGGGTCATGCAGGTTGGGGCTCATGCTGCGTTCCAGGACAGGCAAAATCAAAGTCCAGTTCAAGTAAAATGAAGCTTCAAATCATACTGCCTACTGTAACTTTTTAATTACTGGAAGATGCAGGTTTAAGAGTCATGCTGTGGTACAAGACAGGGATAGTGAATAGTCTGTGATTTTTTTTCTGTGGCTTTTATAACCTAAGTGTGTGGCCTAAGATGTAGCACGTATCCATTTGACTGTTGTGGATTTTAATTCCAGCTTCCCAGCCCTGTTTTGGGTGTAAGAATGAAGGTGTTGTTGCTCTCCAATAGACTTTAATGGTCATCGATCATAATTTACCATCGACCATCGAATATCTTGTCGATGATGGTCGACTATCGACCATCGACCGATGTCGATGGCCAATGTAATCGCTCAACACTAATCTTCATTAAACAGAGTCTGTACATTTTCGAACAAACAGTATGTCAGACAGAGAGGTGGCAGGCTCTTCACATGCGAGTGACCGTGGCACAAACATTCCTGGAGCAGGCACAGGTTGCAGCACAGTAAGGGAATGTCCCAGCAGAGGTCACTCGGTGAGGCAAGAACTGCTGGTGTCATCTAGCGGCCGTGTGTTGACCAGCAACCCAAGTGTTCTTGATTGGTTGACTAGGTCATCCACTTCCTCTCAGATGACATCTGACAACCCCAACCAAGAGTCGGTGGGAATGTCAGACACAACCCCTATTTGGCATGGCCCGGGAGCGGGTCAGCGGCCCTCACCTGTCCTCAACCCTCCTCTGTCCCGTCCGGTTCTCTCAGCCAGAGATCTACTATGTGGTCTGGGCTCAGCGCCACTATACAGCGAGGATGAACAATATGAGGATAGTCAGCAGCTACTTGACAGCGAATAAATGGGGCTGATATCCCCTGCTTCTTGCAGTAGGCGGCAAAGTATGGATGTGGAGAGTGGCATGGAAGGTCATGTTGTGAGGGGTCAGCCTCTGAATACCAAGACCGTTGAGGAGAACAGCAGTGAAGATCCAACAATAATCGATAAAGATGTAGCCGACCGAACTTGGGAGCCGGGTGAGGTAAGGGCTTCATCATCGTCACTCATCAGTACGGAGCGTTGGCGGTAAAATCACCTACTTGGCGGTGTGGCAGTATTTTGCTAAGACACCGGAGGAGCCAAACATGGGTATATGAAGAATCTGTGGGCAGAAAGTGAAGCGTGGCCAGGGAGCTAACTTAGGCACCACAGCCCTGTGTCAACACATGCAGCGTCACCATCCGGTGGCCTGGGAGAAACGAGGCTCAGATGTGGTGGTCCATCCTGCCGCCGCCGCAGCATCAGCAGCAGCGCCCAGTGGCACGCATACCATTGCAGCCAGTCAAGGCTCCACCACCTCTGCAGAAGGGAGCTGTTTCTCTTTTCCATCATCTCCCGGTCCAGATGCTCCTGCTCTTCGCTACTCATGGCTCCAGCAGTCGTTCACTGAGGCGATTGCAAAGAGACAACAGTATGCATCCAACTATCCTAAGGTGTCAAAGCTGACCGTGCTCCTGTCCAAGTTGTTGGTACTGCAGTCCCTCCCTTTCCAAATGGTGGACTCTGCACTGTTCAGAGAACTAATGGTTTGTGCCGAGCCGAGGTGGAGAGTTCCAAGACGTAATTTTTTTTCCAAAAAGGCAGTACCAGCCCTCCACGTTGTCAAACTGCTGCTCCTGCGCCATGGTCCGCCTCCTTCTCCACCACCACCACCATCTCAGCCTCCACAAGTACTGCTCCATCATACCACATGTGTAGGGCACAGCGGTGTCACGCAGTTCTACACCTGGCTTGCCTTGGCGAACGAAGTCACACAGGGGAGGAACTGCTCCGCGTCATGCAGCAAAAAATCAATGTGTGGCTTTCTCCACACCAACTGCAAATCAGAACCATGGTGACGGACAATGGAAAAAACATGGTATCCGCGCTGCACCGAGGTGAGATGGTCCATGCGCCCAGCATGGCACACGTGTTCAATCTAGTTGTGAAAAGGTTCCTGAAGTCTTCCACCGATCTTCAGAACATTCTGAAAATGGCCAGGAAACTGTGCATGCACTTCATTCATTCCTACAAAGCCAGTAACAGTTGCAGCGGCAGAATGGCCTCCCCCAACACACGCTGATATGTGATGTTTCCACCCGTTGGAATTCCAGCCTGCACATGTTAGACCGACTGTATGAACAGAGAAAGACCATTAACAAATTTTTGATGATCCAGGCAGACAGGAGTACTCCACTATGTAACTTTGATGTCAGCCAGTGGCAGCTCATGTGTGACACCTGCCATTTGCTGAGGCTTTTTGAGGATGCGACGTTATTTGTCAGTCGCCAGGACTACGGGATGAATAATGTCATTCCACTGCTTCATGTCCTGGAACAGATGCTGAAAAATCTGTCTGGGCAGGGGACTGGAGACGTGGCGACTACATCTCGCGGCCACATGAGTCCGGTGGGGACTGAACTGGAGGAAGAGGAGGACGAGGACATTGGAGCACAAGCATTGTCTGGTGAAATGAGTATTTTTTCTACCCAGGTGACAGGAGAGGAGGAGCAGGAGCAGCTGGAGGAGGTAGATGGAGATGAGGAAGACGAGGCAGATGACCCGCAAGCACCGTGGCGGCATACAGTGGAGATGGAGGCAGGGAGTCCTTCAGTCACTTGCGCACATGGCCCGCAGCATGCTGATTTGCCTGGCTAGTGACAGCCGAATAGTCACCATCCAGCAGAGGGATGCCTTCCGGCTTTCCACCCTCTTGGACCTTCGCTACCGGTCCAAAATGGGAGCCTTTTTTCCAGCTGCTGAGAGGGAGGAGGACAAACTGGCGTACTATAGAGAAATCCTCTGTAGTCAGTTGGCCGCTGCCTATGTGCAGAATGGTCCATCTTCTGACAGATCTGACCGGGGGGTTCCTCAGCGCTCACATACTACTGCCACGGCTGCTGTGGGAAGGTGGGGGGGGGCAGGAGCAGTACCAGATGCATCAGCAGCAACCTAAGTCTGGAGTCGCTGATGAGCAGCTTCCTTCACCCGCCTAGTGAGGAGGGCCCTCACCAGCAGCAGCAGGACCTGGAGCAGACCCTGACCAACAGGTCGTTGCCTACTTGGACAGCACTCTGTCACCCCAGTTAGAAGATCCGCTGGACTACTGGGCAGCCAAACTGGATGTGTGGCCGCAACTTGCCGAGTTTGCAGTGGAGAAGCTGTCCTGCCCGGTCAGTATTGTGGCATCAGAGTGAGTGTTCAGTGCGGCGGAGGCAATCGTTACCCCAAGGAGAACCCGCTTGTCCACCGAAAATGTGGAACGACTGACCTTTGTCAAGATGAATCAGGCGTGGATCGGCCAGGATTTCCACACACCAATGCCTTAGGCATCAGATTACATCAGCCATGACGCCTCACCAAAACTTTGAGAAATGAGTCTGGATTCAAACTACCTGCCTCAGCCACTATTCTGATGCCGCCACCCGCCTGATGCCACACATCTGCTGCCAGTTGCTCCATCTGCCTACCACCATCTTTACCAGGGACTGGTATTGCCACCCACCTCCACACTCTGTCATTGTGCCACTCTCTGACCTCATGCTGCTGCTGCAGGTGGTGCCGTGACCTCCACACTGTGTCATTGTGCCACTGTCTGACCTCATGCTGCTGCAGTTGCTGCTGCCGTGCCCTCCACACTCTGTCATTGTGCCACTGTTTGGCCTACTCCTGTGTGTGCCACCTCCACACTCGTCTTGGCCACTCTGGTCTACTCCGGTTTGTGCCACCTCCACACTGTGTCATTGTGCCACTCTCTGACCTCATGCTGCTGCTGCTGTTGCTGCCGTCACCTCCACACTCTGTCATTGTGCCACTCTATGACCTCATGCTGCTGCTGCTGCCATCACCTCCACACTCTGTCATTGTGCCACTCTGTGGCCTACTCCTCTTGGTGCCACCTCCAGAATTTGTCATTGTGCCACTCTCTGACCTCATGTTTCTGCTGTTGATGATGTCATCTCGACACTGTGTCATTGTGCCACTTTGTGGGCTCCTGATGTTGCTGCCACCTCCAGTATTTGTCATTGTGCCACTCTGTGGCCTACTCCATGCTGCTGCCAAGTGACCGCTGTCTCACTAGAACACCCTGTGGTTTCCTAATGCTGTTTCCACCCTCACCACTCTTTGACGTTGCAACTATGTTTATTTTTCCCCTTCTTTTCACCTGTCAGAAGGATTGGGAAGGATCAGGATTGTCTAGCCAAAAGCAGGAGTGGATACAGAACAAAGAAGACATGCAAATATCCCATTTACTGGTCATCTCTGTTTTGGATCAACTCCTGTATGTTTTTGGCCTTAGCAATACTGATGGATTATTGACCGATTGAAAGCGGACACTGACGGATGAAAGGAAGGGCAAAATAATCAGAGACGTCAACGCAAAATTTACTGCCGACACCCTCTCCACTCATCGGGGGGGCCTCTACATGTATCAGCGTTTAACAGAACAGGTTCTGTCATATTCTGTGACGGTTTATAGCTCTGGCCTCATGGAGTGACCCCTGCTGTGATGTCCCCTTACTGTGCTGAGGCCTGTGCCGGCTCTAGTAACCTACTACTGTGTTTTTTTGACGCTATCGTAGGATCTTAGCCCTCAGCTTGTTTTTTTTCCAGCTGGCGCTGCCATGACTTTATCAGGCTGCATTCCCGCTTCAGTTTTTTGGTCAGTTTTTCCCCCGTAAGTGCCCAGGGAATTGAAGATGGAAGCGATTCTAATAGCGGGGGCAGTCATGTGCGTGTCATACTAAAACACAGCATTGTATGAAGACAAAGCCAAGCTCCTTCTGCATATTTGAGCATGGCACAATGTTCTGCAGCACCCTACAGGCACTCTGCAGCCAGGAAATAGCTGTTTTTTAATGCGATTCGTCCCGAATTTATTCGGGTTTAAACCACTTTTGTCGGAAAATTCGGTGAACTCTGCCAATCGAATTTTTGAGAAATTTGCCCATCTCTATTCACATGCATTTGCAGAGTACTGCTATATTTGTGTGTTTTTTATTAAGTGCCAAATTGTGATAACTAGACTATTGGGTCAGCACATATCCAAAGTGACAAGTCTAGTGAGGTGTTGCCAGTCTGCAGTGGTTATTACCTACCAAAAGAAATCCCAGGATGGGCAACTAGTAAACTGGCATAAGGGTTCCCTGATGTGCAGGCCCGGACTGACCATAGGGCAAACCGGGCATTTGCCCGGCGAGCCGCTAGGGTCCGGGCCGCAGGGCCGGCTCGGATCGCCCGCCGAGGAGGACGGTGTTCCCCCCCCGGCGGGCCCCGAGTGCCAGTCTGTGGCGCGCTACAGGGCCGCAAAGGTCCATCACGAACCGGGAAACCCCTGTGGCAGGGGGCCGATAGGACCCCCCCCTCGCCACACGGCTGCAGGGCCCGGGCACATGCCCAGCCATGCAGCCATCAAGGGCCCAAACCGCCTGCACGCGCGTGCAAGCAGCAACTGAGGCTGAGCATCTGGGATCTACTGAACCCGTCTGCTTAGCTCCCAGGAGGCCGGGCGGGGCAGGCGCGCGATGAAAATGACGTCATCGCGCGCCTGCTCCGCGGCCCCGCACTCTGCAGTGGAGCGGCCACCGGCTCCGGAGTGAAAGGACGGGACAGCAGGTGAGTATTACGTTTTAATTTTTTTTTAATCTACTTACTGTCCCTGGCTGCCTATCTGCCTCTGGCCCTGGCTATAACTCGCCCCTGCCCTGCCCTGGCTATATACTGCCCCGCCCTGGCTATATACTGCCCCTGCCCTGCCCTGGCATATAAATGGGCCCCTGCCCTGGCTATATACTCTGCCCTGCAGGGCTGTATACTGCCCCTGCCCTGTCCTTATACTGCCCCTGCCCTGGCTATATACTGCCCCTGCCCTGGCTATATACTGGGCCCCTGCCCCCTGGCTATAATACTTGGCTTTGCCCCTGCCCTGCCCCTGGCATATACTGCCCCTGCCCTGGCTATATACTCCCCTGCCCTGTCCCTGGCACTATACTGCCCCTGCCTGGGCCTAAACTACCCCTTCTGCCCCTGCCCTGGGTATATACTGCCCCTGCCCTGGCTTTCCTATACTGCCCCTGCCCTGGCTATATACTGCCCCTGCCCTGCCCTGGCTATATACTGCCCTTGCCCTGGCTATATACTGCCACTGCCCTGGCTATATACTGCCCCTGCCCTGGCTGCCTATACTGCCCCTGCCCTGGCTGCCTATAATAGCCCTGTCCTGGCTATATACTGCCCCTGCCCTGGCTGGCTATATACTGCCCCTGCCCTGCCCTGGCTAAAATACTCGCCCCTGGGCCCTGGCTATATACCCCCCCAAACGGCCCTGCCCTGGCTATATACTGCCCCTGCCCTGGCCTATACTGCCCCTGCCCTGGCTGCCAATAATAGCCCTGCCCTGGCTATAAAACTGCCCCTGCCCTGCCCTGGCCCCTTTATACTCTGCCCTGCCTGGCTATATAAATGCCCCTGCCCTGGCTACTCATACCCTGCCCTGGCTATATACTGCCCCTGCCCTGGCTATATACTGGCCCCTTCCCTGGCTATATACTGGCCCTGCCCTGACTATTTGAGGCACTGCCCTTTTTATATTATGCCCTGCCCTGGCAAATGTTTCCCTGCCCTGGCTATATGATGCCCTGCCCTGGCTATATGATGCCCTGCCCTGACTACCTATACCCTGCCCTGGCTATATGATGCCCTGCCCTGACTACTGAAAACCCTGCCTGGCTATATGAGGGCCCCGCCCTGGCTACCTATGCCCTGCCCTGGCTACCTATGCCCTGCCCTGGCTACTGATATCCTGCCTGGCTACCTATACCCTGCCTGGCTATATGATGCCCTGCCCTGGCTACTGATTCCCTGCCTGGCTACCTATACACTGTCTGGCTATATGATGCCCTGCCCTGGCTACTGATACCCTGCCTGGCTACCTATACCCTGCCTGGCTATATGATGACCTGCCCTGACTACTGATACCCTGCCTGGCTTCCTATACACTGTCTGGCTACTGATGCCCTGCCCTGGCTACTGATTCCCTGCCCTGGCTATTGATATCCTGCCTGGCTACCTATACCCTCCTGGCTATAATGATGCCCTGCCCGGCTAATGATACCCTGCCGGCTATATGATGCCCTGCCCTGGCTACTGACCCTGCCCTGGCTACCTATACCCTGCCCTGGCTACTGATACCCTGCCTGGCTACCTATACACTGTCTGGCTATATTGATTTCCTGCCCTGGCTACAGATGCCCTGCCCTGGCTACTGATACCCTGCCTGGCTACCTACACCCCCGCCCTGGCTATAGATGCCCGCCCTGGCTAACTATACCCCTGCCCTGGCTGCCTATAATAGCACTGCCACCTATACACTGCCTTGGCTGCCCATAAATACCCTGCCTACCTATACACTGCCCTGGCTGCCTATATACTGTCCTGCCTGCCTATATACTGTCCCTGTCTGCCTATAAGTGTCCCTGCCTGCCTGTATACTGGCCCTGCCTGCCTGCCTACTGGCCCTGCCTGCCTGCATACTGGCCCTGCCTGCCTACATACTGGCCCTGCCTGCCTAATGGGGGGTCTACCTATTTATATGCCACTTATCTAACATTTTTTAATTTCTAATTTTTAGGGTCTAACATAAAGCTGTTTTGGGGGAAATTTATAGGAAAGTGCTGGAAAAAGAGGAGTCTAAGATGTATTTGGTGGTAAATTCTACAGGACGAGTAGTGAAACCGGGAGAAGAAGACATTGCATGCTGTAAACCGGACCCGAGAAAGAAATGGAAGGGAATGACTCATCAGGAAGGACGTCATGGAGGTTTTGTGCCAGCAGAAAGAAAAGGAGAAGAGAACAACTCCCATCAGAGATGACTCTCCTATGAGTCTCTGCTTTTACTTCTGTGTTGAATCACTGCTGTATTCATTTTTGTGGTGACCTGACTACTGGGGATGTTTATTGGTGGGTTTGTATGTTAATGTTGGTGGGTTATGTAAATGTCAGTGTGGGCTTGTCCCTGATTGTAAGGCGCACCCCCTGACTCTGTGATGAAGGGGTTTTCTCTGCACCACTGTTTCTTTCTTGCTTGTATGTAGGGGGCTCTCACACGGAGCATATTTGGTGCATTTTTTTTGATGCTTTTTTTGTGCAGAAAAGTCCAGCATTAACTGCTCTGCCTTTTCTGCACAAAAACGCACCAAAAACATCAAAAATGCACTAAAAAAAGCTCCGTGTGAAAGCACCTTTATAGTGTAGTTTATTTTAGACAGTGGCGAGGTGCGAGAACAAGGGACATTTTTTAAGCGGATATTGTGTGTGGGCTGATGGGGACTTAGTGCCAGGGCTGATTTTTATTCCCAGTCCGGCCCTGCTGATGTGTATAGTTAATACTTTCTAGTCCGATTCCTCAGAAAATCTAGTACAGCAGAAATTGCTGAAAGTGTTAATTGTGAATATTGTGTCAGAACTCAAACTGCAGAACAACTTCCTAGGTATGGGGATAAGCAGATTGGTGAAACCCCTGTCTACCACTGCCAGCCCCTACAATATGGGGTTCTTACATGGAACAATTGAAAAAAAGGG
>JAODAL010052923.1:0-25649 GCA_025379985.1 Phyllomedusa bahiana
AAAATTATAAGACTAAAAGAAGTTGTCCCGATGGAATTTAAAAAATGATCAATAATATGGGGGTAACGAACAAAAAAATATTAATTTCTTTAAAATCATGTTTATTTCTTTTTTTTGTTACCCAAGGGTTTCCCAAAGTATGGGTGTAACAAAAAAAAGAAAAAAACATATTTTATTAAATTAATATTTTTTTTTTCTTTACCCCCATATTATTTTTCTTTTTATATAAATGGGGTACAATTTGTAGTCTTTCTCGATTTGGGGCTTGTCATTTTTTATCAGTTGCTTTAGAAAACAATAAGAGGGCTCGCTCTCCAATTGGCCCCAAAATAACCCCCCTTTTTTTTTATTAGCCAATCACAGAGTCGCTCGGAATTTCTTTTCCCTAGAATCTATAAAAAGTAGCTGTGCTCTGAGGGCCCGGATACCCAACCCCCCCGTTAGCTAAACCAATCAGTCTTTTCTGCTTTTTAACTGTTTTTGGGAACTGCCTCCCTTTAAATATGTTGGTTTATTTCTCCATGGGTTTAAATGGCCCCCTGCGCCCCTATTCTGATTGGTCTTATCCCATAGGTTAGAATGGGCCACTGCGTCCTATTTGATTGGCGGGTTTATGCCGACTAATGAGAAACTTAAAAATTTAAATTTTACTATATTTCCCGGCCCAATTTTCTCTAACCCAAATTTTCCTTAGTAGCGCCGGTCTCGGGCGACAAACGCTTGTTAGGGATTTGACTGATTTTTTTTTATAAAAGGGTTTCAGTCTTTTACAAAAGGTTTTTACACTTAATAAAAATTTTTTTTTTTTATCTTTACTCCTGCCGCACGCCGCGAGAGCGAGATTGCATTGGCGCCGATTTTCTCTATAGAAACAATGGGAAAAAGTACCCGGGCCTCTGATTGGCTGGGATAGCCAAGCCCCCGCTACTAACCAATCAGCTCTTTTCTGTATTTTTACTGTTTTTTAAAAAGCCCCACCCTTTGATTGTGTTTGGGTTTTAAATTTCTCCATGGGTTTTAGAATGGGTCCCTTTTCGCCTATTTGATTGGTCAATACTCCCCCCAAGCTTTAATCGGTCACTGCGCCCTATTTATGTTGGTTTATGCCGCCCAAAATAAAAAAGGGTTAAAAAATTTGAATTACTGAAATTCCCGGCAATTCTCTATAACGCAATCCTGATTTTTGCCCGGTCTCGGCGACAAACCGTTGTTGGGTTTTTAATTGATTTATTTTTATAGAAGGTTTAGCTCTTTTGCAGGAATATTTTACACCTAATAAAAATAAATTTTTTTAATATACTCCATGCGCACAGCGTGGGGCCGAATTTCATTGCCCCGAATCCCATGGGGACTACAATGGGGAAAGTAGCTCCCCTTTTTTGGCTGGATAGCCAACCCCCTGCGTTCAACCCATCAGCTCTTTTATGCATTTTTACTGTTTTTGAACTGTTCCCCCCTTTTGCATTTGATTGGTTCTAACTTCTCCATGGGTTATAAGGGGTTTTCCTGTGTCCTATTTTGATTGGGGTTTTTTGCCCCCCCGGTTGCTTCAGAATTTGAATTATTATTTTCCCGGAATTTCAAATATCCAAATTCCCGATATAGGCGTTCGGATTTTTGGAAAGTGTTTATTTATGTATTTTTTTAGTAGGTTTTAGCTCTTTTTATGATAATGTTTGACCCCTTTATAAAGGCGATTTTTTTGATTTTACTCCGCCGGACATCTTTAATGATTTTTTGCTGTTTTTCCAGCCTTTTTTCGAAACGGAAAAAGGGTTAGGGGCAGTCCCCCACTTCGCCTAAGTCCCACATGCGCCCCCACACTAGGAGCGCGGGGACTTTTTTCCCCATGTATGAGCGCACCTCCTGGCGGCGAATATTAGGCCAGCCCTGCACGGCCTAAGTCCCCCCCACTGCGCCCCAACACTGGCGAGGCGCGGGGGACTTTACATGATTAGTATGAGGCCCTAACCCCCGGGCGGCATTTTAGGGCGGCCCCCATCCGCCTAAGCCCACATGCGCCCCCACAACTGGCGAGGGCCCGGGGGACTTTACATAGTAGTATGAGCCCCCCCAGCGCCGAAAAATCAGGGGCAAATTTTGCCGGGGAAAACTGGCGAAAAGGTGGCCCCTCGTGGCGGGTTCATACATGGGCCCTAAAAAATTTATTTCTTTTTTTTTTCTGTAACATTGGGTCACCTTGGTGCCCCTTTACCATAGGTGGTGGGAAACTTTTAAACAACTAATTAATTGCATGACAATGCATTAGACGTCCAAGTTGTGGGTTTCCCCACTTCCGTCTGCGGGCCCGAAATGGGGCAAACAGGCAGGCAGTGTGGGAGCGTTCACAGGTTCTCCCCGCTGCCTGTCGGGATGGGTGCTGCAGTTTTAAAATTCGGTGAGCTTATCGCCCTGAAGATCGGTGCGCGGGACCGATCTTCATTCATTTGACGCCGGGGGGCCCCTTTGGCGGCATCGAAGGTTTAAACAGCGGGGCGGACGACCAGGGGGGGTTTTAGGGTCCCCCAAAAAAATGGGGCCCGGGCCCTGGTTTAGTTTTGCTCAGTATTGGGTTCACACGGCCTTTCACGCCCCCCTTTTTGAACTGCAAAATAGATTTTTAAGACGAAAAAACAGTGGAGTGCGTCCCCCTTTAAACTTCACCCTTTTTTAATATCCCAGAAAAGGGAATCCTAGCAAACTGACATATGAATTTTCCCAAAAGTCGGCGTAGTCGGGTGTTTTTGAAGCGCAAGTACGGACCCCCATTAAGGGGGGAACATACGATGTATTTGTGGGGATAACTGTGCTGTAATTTGCCCAAAATATGCCCTAAAAATACATAAAAACATAGCAGCAGTGCTATGATTGTCGTTTCCCCGGCACACAAACCGTAAAAAAAAAGTGCGTGCCACAGGGGGAAAAGTGAAATGGAGGGAGGGTGGCGAGCGCTGCGAAATTAAAAAGCTTTGGAAAAAACCACTTACTTCCCAAACAAACGATCGTATTGTACCTGAGGGGGACGACGTAATTCATAGCTCTCTATGAGAGCTATGAATTACCGTAATTGTAGGCCACATGTTAGGTATATTAAAGAGGCAAATACATGGTGAAATGCACCCCACAATTACGCCATGTGAAAACATACCGTTAGTTTGTTGCAGCAGTAAAAAATAGGCAAACCTGACAAATTATAGGCCCCCCCCCCCCCCCCCCGAAACCCCCCCCCCCCCCCCCCCCCCCCCCCCCCCCCCCCGGGCCCCCCCCCCCCGTATAAATATTCTATTCAAACTGAATTCATAATCGGTTGTAGTTTCAAGTCTAAGGCAATGTCCTGACAGCTTGAGGTTTTCTGCAGGTTTGCGGTTTTTCAGACCGCTGAAAAACCGGCCGAAAATGAGCACAAATTGTGCTCTATGGAAAACCGTGGCAGCTGTCCCCACTGTCACACTGCACGGTTTTCCGTCCGGCAGATTTGTCGCAGCGGGTCCGGCGGCAAAACACAGAACATGACCTTATTCTGTCCGGTTTCCAGACGGAAGATGTGCTGTTCAATGGAGGGCTTTTCTCAGTTCATCGTGGAGAAAAGCCGTCCGCCCTGCGGCCGTGGGGACGGCTGCATATCAGGACAAATACCGGCCGGCTATCACGGTCCGGTATTTGTCCACTTGCCGTTGGGTCGCGCCTTAAGGGAACAACAGGCACGGATTATGTTATTATTGACAAGAATGTGACCCCCCAACACAAGGCGATATTGTGGTTTGTGTGTCTATAGAGTACATACATATATACATGTAAACACATACATATACAAACACGTTTAACATATATACACATGCATACAAAATATGTATACTCACACACATGTAAACAGTTGACTGTATGACACATGTACACACACTGTATGCAACACTGTATACACACATAAACACGTATTACACATGCATGTATACACACATCGTATAAGAGACATACATAACATGTTATACACACATCACACGTATACACACATGTATTACAGAGAACATATACACATGCATACATGTATACACATGTATACAGGACTGTAACACACACTGGTTCTGGATTCTGAGACATATACATTTAGTAAGTTCACATTCAGGTTGTTTCACTCTATAATACTATCTAGCACTGTCTATACAGTGAGGCTACTCACCTCACTTGATGACCTCCATGATATGGCACCTGCTGGAGCTGCTGCTGTTGAAGCCATAAGGAATGCAGTGCAGCAGGAGGGCCCGGGAGCACAGCAGGGGGGTGGGTGGCCTCTCTCTCTCTGTCGGGCTGTGGATGCTGACTTCATGACTGTGTCGGGACCTGTGCTCTGCCGCGGCTGCGAGCACATGGGGTCCTGACAATAGGAGTGTGTGACAGGCGGCCCACTCCTCCCTCCTAAACGCCGGCACCCGACTGTCTCCCTCCCTGCCTGCTACTGTGAGAAACGACCCGAGCTTGTGTGTGTCCTTGGACTCCTACAGTTAAATAAATCGTCTCTACCATGGAACACAGTTCCTGGAACCCGGAATCTGATGAGTTTCGGGGACACAGGCAGGAATGTCCGGGGCTTGTGCCCCGAATCATCCTGCCTAGCGACGCCCCTGCGGACGACGCTGCCTGTTCGCGCTGTAATGACCGGGTGTTAGCGCCGATTAGCGGAGCGATCCCCCTGCATAGCCATTAGGGGATCCTAGTTAGTATTCATACGGTTCCAGGCGTCCTCCTTAAGGGTTAAAGCTACATGGAATTTTTAAAACAAGTGATTGTGGAATAAACAAGTGATATAAATATTTTTGATTTCCTGATTACAATTCTAGTAGAGTGATGAGTAGAGAGAATGTAGTATATTTTGTAGATTCACGCATGGTTCTCTTATTTCTATCAAGTAAACAGAAGTGCCAAAAGTAATATGAGTAAGTATCATTAGCATTAAACTGACATTTTTTATTGGGCTGAAAAAAATAACCATTCATAAATATAACTATATAAGGACCGCCTTAAATCAAAGCTAAAGCTAAAATTTCTATATACCTCTACATACAGTAGGTCTTTAATAACAGTTGGTCACATAACATTTTGGCATGTCCGGTTTATTGGATTATAGAGAATGGTCGAATTATCCCATACAGGCAAAGAAAAAGGCTCTTCCCTTTCTGTCAAATCCTGGTGGTTAGTGTAAGGAGGATTGTCTGTAGAGAGTATAGATATTTCTCAAAGACTATTATTTTGCTTCTTAGTCCTTAAGTAGGCCTTTGTCCTTCTTGTGTATGTAAGCCCAAGGAGGTGGTGGATCCAAGAGTCTCACAGTTATTTCAACTTTGACCTCTGACCCTGTAGAGCTCTATGAAGAGATTTTGTCTGTGTCAAACGCTTTGCAAATGTATTTGATACAACAAAGTATTTTGTGACAAACTAAGCCCACCCAGTTATTCTCTATCACCTTTCATAAATGTGGTAGTTACGACCAGGGGTGCCAATAGGGCAGTACGGGCAGTACTTCTGTCAGGGGCCCCAATCAAAAAGGGGCGCCACTGTATGTTACATAAATATGAAACTAGTAGTCATGTTGTTGTACCGTTGTTAGCCATAGAAAGTAGTAGGGGAAAAAAGAGTGAAGAAATCAGGCGACTACCTTTTAGAGGTCTAACTGAGTTTATTTTATGGTGAGCATCGAGAGAAATAGCCTTCTTCAGACATGATTGTTATGCAAGAAATTGAAATATTCACGAGACTTTTTATACACAAAAGACCTGGACCTTCAAAGAATCTTAGAATTTTAACACTAACAAAATGCTATTTAAGCAGATAGTCATTTACAGCAGGGTCAAGCAGTCAACTATCTGGAAACTTGTGAGGCGTGACAGAGGGGGTCAGTATTACTGCGTCTTATTCTAGCAGCCATCAGGCCGTGTTTTCTCGACCCATCACTGTTCACTCATAGTTCGACCATAATGCTGGCCATGAATATTTAGCCCATTTTGCAGAGTCTGAAATTTTGCATTATTTAAATTCCCATTCCTTTCTCTCCCTCTGCGTCTTAAAGTGTCCCTTTAAAACCATAATTTTCAGATCTTCATATACAGTGGTCTATCTGGTGAGTGTTGTGCCATGGAAGATCAGTTCTGATGTTTATTAATAGTGAATCTATGTGAGTTCATGACTGGCTGGTCTCTGCCCTGTTTCACCCACATAAAGCCTGTGATGGGACATTAGCATACAATAATCTGATATCCAACCACATTGCTAGACCTGAGAAATGTCCCCTGATCTGTGCACTCTGCTGTGACTGTGGGACAGGTACACTGTCAGCAAGTGTGGATGTAGCCTGCAGGTTTGCACCTAGTTTTTGCAGGCAGGGTGATGGTGCCATTTTCAGTTGGGGCCGTCAGAGCGCTCGTGGCAATAATACGCGCAGGTTTTGGTGTTGCCAAAAGGAAAGGAGTGGGGGGACTGGGAATATGTCTTTGAGGTCATTGTCCGTATGTAGCACAGGTTGAAGTTCCTTGGCAATCTTTCGTAGATCTCCAAGCTGTGGGTTGTAGGTGACAAATAGGGGCACTCGGTCTTCCTTTCTGGGTCTCTTTGTATGTGAGCAGACTGTCGCTCTGTTGATGGCGGCCGCTTTGCTGATTTGATTGTCCGTCACTTTGGCCTGTATACCCAATTGGAGAAAGTTTGTCCTCAGATCCAGGTGGTGTTTGTCCAGGTCTGTCTTGTTGGAGCAAATTCGGAATTGTTACGCGTTATAGCCTGGCCTGTATATAATGGATTGTTTGTGTGTTTGGGTGGAAGGCTGTCATTCCTGAGGTAGGCCGTTTGTCTGTGGGTTTGTGGTACACTGATGTGAGTAAGCGGTGGTTTCTTTGATGTGTATTTGTAGTCATCCAGAAAGTGGATTTTGCTCTCTAGAATAGGTAAGCTTGTGGATGATGGTGGTTGAAGTTATTGAAGTCATTATGGAATTGAATTAGGGGCCTCCTCGCCCGCAGTCCAGATGACAATGATATCTTCGATGTACGGAGATACATATGGGTATGGTGGTGCTTGTGGATAGATACGCCTCTTCCAGTTGAGCATAAAGAGATTTGCATATTGGGGCGCACATTCTGGACACCATGGAAGTTCCCATTCGCTGTAGATTAGGTCCTCTCCAATTAAAATATGTGTGGCCTGAGTATTGAACTGTATGAGCTGTGTTAATTGGTTTTGTTGGGTGGTTTATTTATCCAGGTTGTGTCCGAATGCTGCAACTAGCCATCCTTGTGGGGCTATGTTTTGTATCCAAGGATTCTACATACATTGTTGCCAAAATGGGCCCTCAGGACGTGGACCGAGGGCATTGAGTTTGTTAAGAAGATCCGTGGTGTCCTGGATGTAACTAGGAGTATCTCTGACCAGATACTCCAAACTTAACAGTGATCCCACAGAGGACTTTATAAAACAGTAAAGAATATGATCAAGAAGTTTCCAACTCAGGTCAAGAGGCAGGTAGAGGGGCTCATCCCAGCAGATCCAGGCCGGGCTGCTTCTACATGCTCCCCAAGATCACAAAGAAGGCAGACCTTGGATGGCTATCATTCTGGTATTGGGACTCTGACAGAGAATATCTCAGGTTGGTGGAAAATCTCTAAAACCCTGGTCAGAGATACTCCTAGTTACCATCCAGGAACCAAGGATTTCTTAACAACTCAATTGCCTCGGTCCACTTCCTAGAGGGCACCATTTTGGCAAACAATGGGATGTAGAATCCTTGTATACAAAAACATTTACCCACAAGGATGGAGTTGCAGCATGTCGGAACCACACCTCCAACAAAACCAATAACACTGCCTCATTACAGTTTCATACTCAGCCACAACTATTTTAATTTGGAGAGGACCTTATCTACTGCGAATGGAACTTCCATGGGGTCCAGATGTTATGCGCCCCATTATGCACAATCTCTTTATGGCCGCACTGGATAGGAGCGTATCTATCCACATGCACCACCAAACCCAGATGTACTCCGTTTACATCGATGATATCATTTACATCCTGGATGCGGGCGAGGAGGCCCTAATTCAATTCCCATAATGTCTTCATATAACTTTCCACCCCACCATCAACCTCAGCTTACCATAGAGAGCAAAATCCACTTTCTGGATACTACAATACACATCAAAGAACCACCGGCTACTCAAATCAGTTGTACCACAAACAAACTGTCAGAACGGCCCTACCTCAGGAATGACAGCTTCCACCCAAACCACAAAGCAATCCATTACGCTTACAGCCAGGCTATACGGTACAATCGTATTTGCTCCAACAGACAGACTGGAACAAAAACACCTCTGGATCTGAGGACAAAATTTTCCAATTGGGATACAGGGCCAAAGTGACGGACAATCAAAATTCAGCAAAGCGAACTGCCGCCATCAACATGAGACAGTCCTGTCACATACAAAGAGACCCAGTAGGAAGATAAGAGGGCCCTAGTTGTCACCTACAACAACAGCTGGCGATCTACGAAAGATTGCGATGGAAACTTCAAACTGTGCTAATTAGACGACAACAGACTCAAAAAGGATCATATTCCAGTCCCCCATCGCCTTTCCTTTCACGGCATAACACACACAAAATCCTGCGGGCGTATTTATTGTCCGGAGCGCTCCTCTGAAGGCCCCTAACTGAAATGGCACCTCACCTGCCATGCAAAACAGCGTGCAAGACCTCGCAGGCACATTCAACACTGCTGTCAGTGTACCTGTCCCACAGTCTCAGCAGGTGGCACAGAACTAGGGGGACATTTTCCTGCAGGTCTAGACAAGATGTGGTGTATCTGATTAGTGTAATGCAAATGTCCCATACACAGGCCTTTTTGTGGGCGGAAACAGGGCAGAGACTAAGCCTGCGCCTATGGTTTGAAAACTCTCATAGATTCATCTATAAATAACAAGCAGAACTGATCTTCCAGTGGCACAACACTTCTCAGAGATGTCCACTGTACTTGTAGATCTGAAGATTAAGGTTTTAATGGGACACTTTAAAACGCAGAGGGAGAGAAGAAATGGAATTAAATCTAAGGCAAAATTTTCTGGATCTCTGCATAATGGGCTAAATATTCTTGCCAGCTTTTGGTCGAACTATGTGTGACTGTGATGGTAACAAATCACGGCCTCCGGATGGTTGCTAGTAAAGACGCAGGAATTAAGGACCACACTCTGTCACGCCTCACAAGTTTCCAGATAGTTGACTGCATTGACCTGCTGTATATGTCTTTTTTGCCTTATTATTTGCATTTTGTTATAGTTAAGAATTCTAAGGTTCTTTGAAGGTCCAGGTCTGTTTGTGTTATGTAATAAGTCTGTGAAATTTTCAATTTCTTGTTTGATACATAAAGTCTTGAAGAAGGGAGCTAGTTCACTCTCGATAGCTCACCATCAAATATACTACAAGTGAGCACTCTAAAAGGTATCCTGATTTCTTCTCTCTGTCTACAACATATTGGAACTAGTAATGGGTGGGAGCCCCGTTTGATTTGGCTGTATGGGGCCCTGAAACGGTTAATAGATGACTGATGGCAGCACTGGTTATTACAAATTGGAAGCACAGTTTTTAATTTGATAAAAGAGCATTTTTCCTATAGAATTAAACATTTGCACCTTAGCAAGACTGGACTGGATAGTTATATATACACAGGATACACCATTCAGTGCGGCTCCAATTTTTTTTTTTAAAAGCTGCAGTCATCTTAGCTCCTTAGTTTAAAGTAAAGCGGTAGTTATCTATAGACGTGTGCTGGCACCTTACCTGATATCATGACACACAGGGTTGGTAGTAGAATAATATTGTACCGTGTTAGCCATAGAAAGCAGTAGAAGAGTTGTAACTACAACCCACAGCTGGAGATTCTATGTAGGATTGCCAAGTAACTGCAACCTGTGCTACATAAAGACAACAGATTTAAAGATATATTCCCAGTCCCTGAAAGCCCCAACCAAAAAAGGCACCTCACCCTTCCTGCAAAACAGGTGCAAGACCTGCACTCACATCCAGGGCCGTCTTAACAGCACTATGGGCCCCTGGGCAGAGAGGTATACTGGGGCCCCCCCCCCCCCCCCCAAAAAAAAACCAAAACAAACAAAAAAAACTACTCAAAAGAAACAAATATAAACATTACCAGCTCGGTACCATTACATGACAGAGGACCCAGCACGATCAAATTGGGAAGTAAAAAACCGCTGACAGGGGGGGACCCCCGGGAGACCCCCGCTGATCAGTCTTTCTAATCGTTCTTTTTCCCTTTTCCTCCCCCCCTCCAGACCCCCATACAACTTCTCCCGGCCACAACTTCCTGCAGAATGTAAACACAAACATCTTAGAATCCTCACTTTATCACACTTTGCTACCGTTCCCACCTCTGTTATGGGGCCCCCCACATTTATAATAGGTGTAATGCGCCCACCATTAATAGGCGGTAACAGGCCCATGTAGGTAGATATGCTCCCCCCTGTAGGTAGTTTATACCCCCCTGTGTTTGTAGGCCCCCTGTAATTTCCCCCCTAGATTGTGGGGGCCCCCCTGTATTATCCCCCCATAAAATGGCAGTAATTGGGAGGGGGGCCATAATTACCAGGGAGGGCCATAATTAGGGCAGGAGACCCGGGATAAGCTAGGGAGGGGAGTAATGGCCAGGGAGGGCATATATGCCAGGCAGGGCAGTAAATTGGTAGGGAGGGGGGGGGATTTAGGGAGGGAGGGGGGATATTGGAGCAGGGGATTTTAAAAGCCAGGAGTGCAGATATTGGTGGGAGGGGAGTATATAGCCAGGCGGGCAGTATAAGTAGGCAGGGAGTAAAACGGACAGGCAGGGGGAATATTTGGGCAGGCAGGGCAGTATCGGGCAGGCAGGGGAGTATATACCCGGGGGGCAGTATAGGGGGGAGGCAGGGGATATTAGTCAGGGAGGGCAGTATACAGGAGGCAGGGGAGGGCAGTATAAGCCAGGCGGGGGGTATAACAAGACAGGGGGGGTGGGGAATTTAAACCAGGCAGGGGATATATAGATAGGGAGGGGTATACGGGCGGGAGGGGAGTATATGGCCCGGAGGGCAGTTTTCGTGCAGGGAGGGCAGTTATACCAGGGAGGCAGTATACGGCAGGGAGGGCGTATAAGCCAGGCAGGGGATAATGGGGAGTAAATAGGGGGGGGTTTTGGGAGGGAGTATATGCAGGGAAGGGGAGTATTTGGGGAAGCATGGGATATATGGGCAGGCAGGGGAGAAAAATGGGAGGCAGGGGGAGAATATGGGCAAGCCCGGGCAGTATATGGGCAAGCAGGGGGTAAAAGGGAGGCAGGGCAGTATATGGGCAAGCGGGCAGTATTGGGCAACGGGCAGTTTAGCCAGCAGGCAGGGGGCATATAGCCAGCGGAGGGAGTATTAGCCGCAGGCAGGGCTATATTGGTAGGCAGGGGCATAGTTTAAAATAAATAAATAAAAAAAAATGTTCTCACCTGATTTCCTTCCTCTTCTCCACGTCCGTCCGGAGCCGGTGGCCGCTCACAGCAAAGTGCGGGGCCGCGGAGCAGGCGCGCGATGAAGTCATCACATTGCGCGTCTGCCCCACGGCCTCCTGGGAGCTGAACAGACAGGATCAGAAGATCCCAGCTCTGTTCAGCCTCGGCCGCTGCTTGCACCGCGCGGTGCAGGCGGCAGCCGTGATGGCTGCATGGCTGGGCCTGTGATCCGGCCGTGCAGCGAGGAAGGAGGGGGGGGACCGCAGAGCCTGGCTGTCGCTCCACTGGGCAGGGTAGGCGGCTGCCCGGTAGGGCCCCCGGAGATCGTGGGGCCCCCGGGCAGTGGCCTACCTGGCCCAATGGAAGAGACGGCCCTGCTCACATCGACACCACTGAAAGTTACCTGTCCCACAGTCACAAGTGCACAGAATGAGGGCAACATTTTCCTGCAAGTCTTCCAATGGGGTGTATCTGATAATGTGTGTCCCACCCCACAATATGGGGTAAACAGGGCAGAGACTCAGTCAGCGCATGAACTCACACAGATTCACCATTAATTACAGCAGAACAGATCCCCCCTCACTTTTCTATTGAGATGACTACTCTGTTGTCTATTTGCGGGTTGTAGTTTTTATGGGACATTTTAAGACGCTGAGAGAATAATAGGAATTTAAATATTAGCTAATGCAAATATGTTAAACTTTGCAATATTGGCTTAATATCCATGCCAGTTTAATGTCATACTGCGTGTGAACTATGGAGGCCACAAATCAATATCTGATAGCAAACAGATAACAGCAAGGATGAGTGATCCTCCTGTCACGCCTGATACCTTATTTCTGACCTGTTGTAAGTAACTTCTCTGATTCTCTACATTTAGTTATTTTAAGATCATTTGAAGACCCCTGTCTATTATGTATAAAAAGTCTGTGAATGTTCAGTTTCTTGTATAACATCATGTCTGATGAAGAGAGCTAGTACTCTTGAAAGCTCACCATTAAATATACTCAGTTAGCCTCTAAAAGATATTGCCTGATTTCTTCACTTCACACAGGGTTGGTGTCTGTTTAGTATTCTATTCCATTCACTGCAGGGTTAACTTATGGAAATGCTTATATATATTTTGGAATTAAATGACTTTAGTGCTATTGCTGAATAGGGATTATTGATAGGAATAATTGTCATCTGCTAAGATCAGAGGAGCACAACATGTTCATCTTTAGAGAGCTGCATTCAACTAATGGCACTGTTATTGTGGGCACTATATGACTGGCTCTGGTATGGTGGGCTCTGGATGGCTGGGACTGTTATGGTGGGCACTGTACGGCTGGCACCATAGGGATGTATATGCTGTTGCTGTTTAAAGCAACCTAAATGAATAATCCAGTATAACTATGTCTGCATTTTCTTGTGTATTTCTTCCTCAAAGGAGTATTTATTTCTGACACAATCATGGCAAATCCACCAGATATACCATAACATTTCTTTTTTTTTTTTAAACTGAAAATTTTTATTATGATTTTTCACATAGAAATAAGTAACCATCGGTTGTAGGAAATAACAATATGCAATCCTGTAGAACAGAGAAAATAATGTGTAGTTATCAGAGGTTACCCATGCCATCTATATACGATAACACTAATCAGAAGTGGGTCACCCGAAAATTGCGAACCATTTCACAAGAATATTGTGACATATAGAAGAACATTTGGACAGATATTTGAGACAGGACAAGACTAAGACGGGTAGGAAGAGTACATAAAAGGAAGAGGGGGGGAGGGGAGAGATCACTAAGGATCATCCCAGATAAGTCATGTTATCATAGTGGGTGTTATTATAATGGTTGTGCAGCCCAGTAGGTGTCCCATGCGGACCATGTTTTATCAAAAAGGTCTATCCTATCCTGAAGAGAGGCTGTTAATTGCTCCATCCGACACGTCTCTCTCAATTTGTGTATTAGATCAGCTCTTCCAGGGGCTACAGTTTGCTTCCACCTGGCCGCAATCAAGCACCTAGCTGCCGTAAGGACACTCAACATGAACCTGGCCGTGTCCCTAGGGAGATTCCTGACTGGGCCGCTAAGTAGGAATACCAAAGGATCTAGCGGGATTATTACCCCTAAGACCTCGTGTAGTAGGTTTCTAACCTGCCTCCAAAATGGCTGCACCTCCGGGCAGTCCCAGAAAATGTGCGGAAGGGTCCCTATGGCTGACTGACATCTCCAACAGGTGAGAGGGGTGTGTGGGAACCATTTGTGCAGTAGATCAGGGGTATGGTACCAGAAGAAAAGAATCGTATATAGATTTTCCCTTTGGACCACACATGTCGAGGACTTGGCCGCTGCTCTCCAAATGGACTGCCAGGTAGAGAGGGGCATAGGCCTGCCCAGGTATCTCTCCCATTTCTCCATGTATCTGTGAGTCGTGGGTTCGTCTGTGTGGGGGTTACCCAAGAGACAGTAAATTGTTGAGATCAGCCGCTTAGTTGATGTCTCCGATTCGCAGAGAGATTCGAAGGGAGTAGGGGGGGACAAGACGTTTGTCCCGTACAGGGAGAGGAGGAGGTGGCGGATCTGGAGATAATGGAACCCAGAACTTTGTGGAAGAAGATGTTCCCCCTGAAGGTCCTCGAAGGGGCGCAGCTTCCTATCTCTAGCCTGTGCAATGTCCACAAAACGGAACAGGTCCCGCCCCAGCCATTGTTGAACAAAGTAACCCGAGGAGCTAGTGGGTGGGAGTGGGATGCAAAGAAATGAAGTCATGGGTGATGCTGGCGAGGCTAGCTGAAATCTGTCCTTGCAAGGGCGCCATATCTGAATGGTGTGCTTCATTGGGCCTAGTGGGTCTGCTCCCCCCGGAATAAAGCGGGAGTGCCAGAGAAAGGCATTGGGGTGAGGGGGGGCCAGCCAAAGCTTTTCCACCTCCATCCATTTCGAATACGACCTGAGGGTTGACCACGCCGGGATACGGCGGAGATGTGCGGCCCAATAGTAGTGAATCAGATTCGGTACTGCTAACCCCCCCTTCTGCTTACTGGTCATCATGATCTCTTTCGCTACTCTATGCCTCCCTTGAGCCCAAATAAAGTGTAGGCACGCCGCTTGTAGCGATTTAAGCTCCTTCAGAGGTACTGCCACGGGGAGGGTCTCGAACAAATATAGTAGTCTGGGTAAAATAGACATCTTTACCGTGTTTATTCTACCAAAAAAGGAGATGGGTAAAGAATGCCATTTTCGGAGAAGTGACCTCAAGTCTCTAAATAGTGGAGGAAAGTTAGCCTGATAGAGGGAGTCAAAGCTGTCTGTAATACGAGTGCCCAAGTACTTAAGGGATTGGGCTTGCCATTGGTATGGGAAGTTGCTCTTAAGGGATGAGAGTATCTCAGGGGGGATGTTAATAGGGAGAGCCTAAGTTTTAGTAGCATTCACCTTATACCCGGATAGAGATCCAAATCGCTCCAGCAGGGCATGCAGTGCCGGTAATGAGAGATGTAAGTTGGTCAGGGTCAGGAGGATGTCGTCCGCGAACAATGAAAGCTTAAACTCCTTATTTTTCACCTGAACCCCCTTTATGTCTGGGTTAAGCCTAATGGCGGACGCTAGGGGCTCGATACACAGAGCGAAAAGGAGGGGAGATAGGGGGCAGCCCTGCCTAGTCCCATTCCTAATCTGGAAGGGTTCTGAGATGTGATGGGGCAGTTTGACTGCTGCTGAAGGGGAAGAATATAGATTACTAATAGCCCCCATGAACGACCCTGTAAAACCCATGGCCGTCAAGGTTTCAAATAGAAATGGCCACCCCAGCCGATCAAAGGCCTTCTCCGCATCCAAACTGAAGAGAAGGGCTTGTTCCGAGCGAGCATCCAGGATTTCAATCAAGTCAATGGTGCGTCTGGTGTTATCCCCTCCTTGGCGACAGGGGACAAAACCCACCTGATCCTTGTTGATCAACTGGGGTAGCCAGGTCCCTAATCGATTAGCCCGTATCTTAGTGAATATTTTGATGTCTGAGTTCAGGAGAGCTATGGGCCTATAGCTTGCACTATCCGCGGGGTCCTTGCCCGCTTTATGTATAAGGGTGAGGTGAGAGTGAGACATAGAGCTGGGGATCGGTAGGCCCCCTCATGAAGGAATTGAAGAGGGAGAGCATGTTAGGTGCCAAGATGTCAGAGAAAACTTTGAAATACCTATAGGGCAGCCCATCTGGTCCTGGTGATTTACCCGAGGGGAGATCCTTCAACACCTCCATCAGGTCTTCCAGTTCCACAGGTGCATTAAGGGAGGCCGAGGCCTCTTATGGAAGTGTAGCTAGGGGGCAGGTCTGCAGAAATTCCCGGATGAGTCTCTGGGCTTTCCCCATCGCTCGGAAGCTCAGAAGGTAGGGAGTACAGTTTAGAGAAGAAGTCCGAAAATATTTTGGCTATAGACTTCGGGTCATAGAAAAGGGTACCATCCCTACCCCGCAGGGCCTGTGGCATGGAGTTCACCGACCTTTCCTTAAGTTGGCATGCCAGCATCGTGTGGGCTTTATTGCTGTGCTCATAGTACCACTGCCTAGACTAGAGGAGAAGCCTCTGAACAGCATGCACCGCTAAATCCTTCAACTCACTTCTAATTGCCACTATGCGTCTTAGGGTCGGGATGGACGGGCGTTGGGATATTCTCCTCTGTAAGGCTTTAAGCTGACTTCGCAGGGAGGATTTTCTAGCCTCAGAGTCCCTCTTTAGTTTAGAGCCTAAGGCTATGCATTCGCCTCTGAGTACGGCTTTGTGGGCTTCCCATAACATGGCAACCGAAGTTACCGACCCCACATTGGTTGCAAAATACGAAGCCAGGGAAGTTCTCAGTTTGTCCCTATGGATCGGATTTTTAATCAACATTTCATTCAGCCTCCAATGACATGACCTAAGATGAGGGATGCGGAGGTTAAGGTAGACCATGACTGGGGTGTGATCCGACCAAGAGATTGGTTCTATCTCAGATCCCGATAGCGACCGGAGGGTAGGGATGTTACCAAAAAAATAGTCGAGCCTGGAGTGAGTTTTGTGTGGGTGCGAGTAGAACGTATACTCTCTCTCTGCGCCATAGATCAAACCAGCCCTGAGCTCTGACCAGTTTCCTGAAAGCAGAGGACAACTCAGATTGGGTACGACCCTAAGATTTTCCTCCAAGCGCGGATCGGTCCATAACATCTGAGCAAACCAGATTGAAATCCCCACCTAAAACCAGAGAGGACGGGTGGAGCCCAGCTAGTTTAAGGCAAACCTTTTTTAAGAAGGCTATCTGGGCCGTGTTAGGTGCGTATACATTGCATAGTGTAAGGGATCGATTGTAGAGTGTAGCCCGTAAGATAATATAGCGGCCAGCAGGGTCAATAAGCGAGGAATGGACCCGTATAGGACATGATTTCGAGACCAGAATGGCCACCCCTGCCTTTTTAGTTGGACTAAAAGCATTGAAGGTCAAGGGGTACAGATGCTTCGCAAACTTAAAGGAACCCTTGGCATTATAGTGCGTCTCCTGTAAGAAGACAATATCAGCCCTGACAGCTTTGCATTCCCTTAGAGCCAGTCGCCGCTTAGTGACCGAATTGAGGCCCTTAACATTGAGAGTAATACAGCGAACCATAGTGGAAGAGTTTTTACCTTGTACAATCTGAGTCCGGTCGAGTCAGTTTTTGCTACCTGGTTACCATAACATTTCTAATATACTCCAAAGAAGAGGAGATGAGTTGGAGAGGTGGGTATATATGTCTGGTGTTCTCTCTAGTTATAGTTGTGAAACAGACACTACTGTAACCCCCAAAAACCACAATGAAAATAGGCACTTTATGTCTTTTCTGGAGTAGTGAGTATTGGACCTCCCAATCTGATCTCTGGCAGTCCCTAGACTGGAGCTAAGACCTGTTTACCCTCAACCCCCACAAGAGGTCTTGGACACCGCTGCAGGGAACTCCGAGGTCGCTACCCTTGACACTGTCATCCCAGGCAATAGCTGACAGATGAGAAGAGTAGTCACAGAGAAGCAGAAAGTCAGGACAGGCGGAGTTCTTTCAAAGTCAAGGACAAGCCAAGATCAGGTCAGTCGACAGGCAGAAAGCAAAGTCAGAAACAAGCAGAGACAAGAACCAGGAGCAAACACAGGAATTGTAGAAACACCAGAAAGCACACCAAGGATCTTGCAATGAGGTAGAGGTGAAGTCCATTCAAATAGCTGCCGCTGGACAGCAATTGACTAGGTCAGGAAGACACTGAACACTGGCCCTTTAATTCTAAAGGCCCAGTGCACATATACCTTATAGAGCAGACAGCAGAGAAGAATAGACTGGCCACCCGAGTGAGCGCTGTGGGGAGCCTAGGAGTCGCATACCTCGCTGAATGGGTAGGCGTCCATACTGATGGCACTGGAGATGATTTACAGCATGGTTCGTTGTAATATCATCATTGACTTCACATACTTCTATGGCAACTACCCCTAAAATTCACTAAGAGGCAGATACAAATTGCCCCATGCTAGAGGGAAAATTCCTTCCTGACTCCAAATTTGGCAAAATAAATAAATTCCTGGGTCACCATTCCATTTCCAGAATGTAGTAACCACAACCTGTTATACAGTAGGGAAAAAAAAGTATTCAGTCAGCCACCAATTGTGCAAGTTCCCTCACTTAAAAAGACAAAAGAGACAAAATGAGAAAAAGAATCCAGAAAATCACATTGTCTGATTTGGAAAGAATTTATTTGCAAATTATGGTGGAAAATTAGTATTTGGTCGATTAAAACAGTTCATTCTCAATATTTGTTATATATCGTTTCTTGGGAATGGGCAGAGGTCAAATGTTTTCTGTAAGTCTTCACATGGTTGGCACACACTGTTTCTGGTATGTTAGCCATTCCTCCATGCAGATTTTCCTTAGAGCAGTGATGTTTTGGGGCGGTCACTGGGTAACATGGACTTTCAACTCCCTCCAAAGGTTTTCTATGGGGGTTGAGATTGGAGACAGGCTAGGCCACTTCAGGACCTTGAAATGCTTCTTACGAAGCCACTCCTTCGTTGCCCTGTTGATGTGCTTGGGATCATTGTCATACTGAAAGACCCAGCCACATTTCTTCTTTTAATGCCCTTGCTAATGGAAGGAGGTTAGCACTCAAAATATCATGATACATTCTTTCAGTACATGGATCAGTCATCCTGGTCCTTTTGCTTGACAGTAGGTATTGTGTTCTTTGGATACAATTCAGCATTCTCTCTCCTCCAAATACGACGAGTTGTGTTTCTCCCAAACAGTTCCACTTTGATTTCATCTGACCATATGACATTCTCCCAATACTCTTGTGGATCATCTAAATGCTCACTAGAAAAATTCAACAGGCCGGACATGTCTGGCCTTTAAGCAGGGGGGACACGTCTGGGGACCCCAGGATCTGAGTCTCTGGTGGCGTAGTGTGTTACTGATGGTAGCCTTTGTTACATTGGTCCCAGCTCTCTGCAGGTCATTTACTAGGTCCCCTCGTTTGGTTCTGGGACTTTTGCTCACCGTTCTTGTGATCATTTTGACCCCATGCGGTGAGATCTTGCGTGGAGCCCCAGATTGAGGGAGATTATCAGTAGTCTTGTATGTCTTCCATTTTCTAATTATTGCTCACACAGTTGATTTCTTCACACCAAGCTGCTTGCCTATTGCAAATTTGCTCTTCCCAGCCTGGTGCAGGTCTACAATTTGTTTCTGGTGTCTTTCAACAGCTCTTTGGTCTTCACCATAGTGGAGTTTGGAGTGTGACTGTTTGAGGTTGTGGACAGGTGTCTTTTATAAAGATAACAAGTTCAAACAGGTGCCATTACTACAGGTAATGTGTGGAGAAGAGAGGAGGCTCTTTAAGAAGAAGTTACAGGTCTGTGATAGTCAGAAATCTTGCTTGTTTATAGGTTACCAAATACTTATTTTCCACCATAATTTGCAAATAAATTCTTTCCAAATCAGACAATGTGATTTTCTGGATTTTTCTCATTTTGTCTCTCATAGTTGAGGTCTACCCATGATGTCAATTACAGGCCTCTCTCATCTTTTTAAGTGGGACAACTTGCACAATTGGTGGCTGACTAAATACTTTTTTCCCCACTGTATTACACACTTATTGTTCAAGAAAGACATTTAGCCCCTTCTTGAACTTGTCCAATGAATCCAGCCTAGCTCCATAGTCTTAATGCCCTTACAGTAAAGATCCCTGTCTGTAGTGATGGTAAAACCTTCTTTCTTCTTGACATAGATAATGCCCCTTGTTCTGAGTGGAGGACTAGATGTAAAAAGATCAGAAGATAGCAACATACGAATGTACTGTCCATTGACATGTTTCCATATTGTTATTAGATCACCCCTAAGCCATCTGTTTTCTAAACTGAATAATCCCAGGTTTAGTGATCTGTCTTGGTACTTCAATCCATCCATTCTCTTAATACTTAGGTCACAGCCCTCTGCACCTGCTCTAGCTCAGCTACTGTATGTCCTCCTTCTACACCGGTGCCCAAAACTGTATACAACATTCCATGGCCACACCAGAAATTTGTAAAGAGGCAAAATGTTTAATGTTTTTGTCATGAGGATGTATGACTCTTTGGACTCATTCCATGATTTAACTTGCCTTCACAGCAGCTTCTTGGCATTGGTCACTAAAATGAAATCTAATGTCCACTATTCGCTCCAAATCTTTTTCAGTAGTAGTTTTACCAAGTGTTATACTAATTAGTAAATAATAATACAGTTTCACCCAGTATTATGTGAGTTAGTACATAAGTATACATTTTGTACCCTCTGTCCAAGTGCATGACCTTACATTTATCCACTTTAAGCTTAAATTGCCATTTCTCTGCCCAATCCTTCCACTTCCCCTAATCCCTTTGCAATGCTATATTAGTCTCTTCCATACAGAGCTTTGTATCAACTACAAATATTGAAAATTCAATATACAAGAGTAATGGCTTCCACACTCAGATATTTTATAACAGGAAACTGATTCAGTTGCATGATACAGCACATGGTTTTGTCTTTGTGACAGCTGATTCTGCTGATGAAACCTTACAAAGGAGCAAACACTGCTATCAAAGAGGGAATGTAGATGAACAAGCTAAAAGCAGCTGGACCAGTCCATTATCTTGGTGATTACTATGTAGTCTGCAGGACTAACCACTGTCACAAAATGAACCTATCAGAAATTAGTCGTTGTCCCTTTAAGGTTTTCTTAACTTCAGACCTAACCTCAGCCTGAGGTTAGAAAAGAGCCAATCAGGCTCCTGTACCTGTGTCCAAACTGTGACTGATTTGGGGTATTTAAAGCTTTCTGTTACTTCGTCTGTTGCCTGTGATTGCTCTTTGTATCCTGACTTTCTTTCCCCTTGATAACCAATATTTTGTGAGTAGTTGTTGATTCTCAACACTGGCCTGTTTTCTAGTGACCCTCCTGCTCTATGATTTGGTTATTACGAACTCTCCTGGTGTTGACCTCAGCTAGTCTGACTACATTTGTTTGTTCTTTGTTTGTCTTGTATGCTCTGTTTGTACTTGTTATTTTGTCTGTTTTCCCGATTTCCATTGTCTTCTTACACTCCTTTAGCCACCCTGCTTTGCGTGGAGCTCTGGTGAAAACATAGAGGGAACTTTAACTCCTTAAAGGCCACAATATGTCATTTGTCAGCGGGACAGAAATGAGCTGGTGTCTAGTGACAGCCAGGACGGTGCTCTAATGGCAAAGAGTGGACATACCTTAGATCCCAGCTGCTTAACCCCTTAGATGCTGCACTAAATAGTGACCATTGCATGTAAGTAGTTTTAGAGGGAGGAAGTTCCATTTTTCGCCACGTTGGCACCCCTGTAACATGTTCCCAGGGAACTGATGGATTTACTTGATAGCTGGGGACCTATTGAAGGCTGCTGGGTCTGCCTTCTGTCTATGCTTTTTAGACCCTGATAGAGCTCAGGACCAGTAGGGTACCTAGCAGTTTTAAAATGACAGGTATAATATAATGCACTATATAGGTAATGCAGTGTATAATATGAGCAATCAAATGATTGTATGTTTAAGTCTCATAGTGAGACAAAAATAATAATAATAATAATAATATAAAAGTTTAAGAAAGAAATCAACAGAAAAAAAATCCCAAATAGGCTAAACCAAATACAAATTTACATTTTTCCCTAACAAAATCCCTACCGGTATAATAAATAAATAAAACCTAATTTGCAATTTTCTGTTAATTTTCTTCCAAACAAACATAATAGAAAGCGATCACAGTCTTATTTGGCCAAAAATGGTACCAATAAGAACTAAAAATTATCTTGCCAAAAACAAGCCCTCAGATCTGTCAACAGGAAAATTAAAATGTTATAGGTCTTGGATTTTAGAGATGTATAAAAACGACAATACCATCATTGTATCTTCTTTTTTATCTTTATCAGTTTTGCACAACAAAAATATTTCTTAAATTTGGTACATTCTGTTTAAATTTTGGATAACATTTAGAGGTGGCCCCAGGGGTCTACATGTTTACCTGGTAAAATTATTAAGTGTTTACCTTATTTTACAGGGAAGTCCTGTTTAACTGCCCACTACAATATTATACATATGACATATGAATTGTAAATAATTTTCTAGTTATTTATGCTCTGTGTATTAGCTATTATATGTTGTATGTGTCAGACATCATGTATAATGTATATTATATTCATGTTGAAAAATTGTTTATTATCTGCATATTCTAAAAAAGCAACCAAGAAACCGCAGACTAGTCGGTATTATGTTGCATTCAAACTATGTTTACAGCAACTTTTATTATTTACATTCATTCTAAAAATCAATTTTTGAAAATGCAAGGGCCAAATGTAAATACTGTCCAATTTCAAAAAAATTTATACAAATTCTTCTCTTCATAAATGGAACAACTTCAGGGGTTGAGACATTTGAATGAACCACTTTCATTTTTTCACCTTGTGCTAAGGGCCACCTTAATGTTTACCGTATGGTAAATGGCATAGATTTAGACGCAAAAAACCGGAATTATGTATTTTTCTTTTTTTTCAGTCCTCCCTGAAAGGGTTAATAAAAGTTAATAAGCAGGGCCGATCCTACAAACGGACAGTCACATGGGGCGCCGCTCACCAGAAGGGGTGCGGCAGCCGCCCGCCACGCCCACCCGTCCGTTAAACGGCCGTGCAGAATCAGAGTCAGGGTATCAGAGTCAGGGAGTTCGTTACGGTCCTGCCTTCTCCCTTCTATGCACAGTGAACAGTGAGCGTTACACATACACATCAGCGTTGGAGGGGGCGTGATGCACGGCTTTCATCACACCCCCTGTGACTCTGGATCTCCTAGGTCGGAAATCTAAGTTTCTGCCCCAGGAGATCCCAGGAGCTGTGTGCTGGAGTAAGCAGAGTGATGACATCACACTGCTTACACTGTTCACCAGCTCCTGGACTTGGCCACATGGAGAGGGAACATGGAAACAGTCGTTGGGCACATGTATAATGGCATGTGCGCTAGAATTCTTGTGCAATTTGCACCAAAATACTGACATACATGCTTTGCACCACATTTATTATGTGTTATAGACAGTTTTTGGACACTTCTGGACCATGTCTGGCAAAAGAGGCATGGCCTCACTAAATGGGTGTGGCTTCACAGGAAAGAGGCGGGGATTAGTGTGCATTGCTGTGCACCAAAAATGTGTCAAAAATTTGGCACCTTCACCAATCCTACTAGATGTCACTTGATTAAGGCTGAATAGCCGAAATGTCGACATTTATGACATCAACTGTCATCTGACATCTCTGTTTTATCTATGACATATGTTCAATTTGGATTGATTATTGTGCAGTAAATCTAACTAAGAGATTCTACTATAATTTTGCATATCCTTACAATAAATCTTCACTTATGTGTCATTATTCTTGGTGTGCCATGGATAAATTTTTATTGGTTTACTATTGGACCTAATGGTCCTTTTTCCACTAGAACACCCAATTCTTCTTGAAATAGGTGAGCATGACCTTAACACAATACAGTAAATGGGAACAGTCATTGGGCACATTTTTTATGGCAAGTGCTCTAGAATTGTGGTGCAATTTGCATCAAAATACTGGTATACATGCTTTACACCACATTTATTATGTGTTATAGACAGTTTTTGGACACTTCTGTACCATGTCTGGCAAAAGATGCATGACCTCACTAAATGGGTGTTTTTACAGGAAAAAGGCGGGGATTAATGTGCATTGCTGTGCACCAAAAATGTGTCAAAAAATTTGGCACAATTTCATGACACTAATTAAGCCAATTAATAAATAGTGTAAACATGTAGACTAGAGTGTGTAAACATGCCCAGGATTTATCATGCACTTGATAAATCTGTTGTATAAACCTGTCTAGTCTAAGTTTACAATAAGGGCGACATATAAGATCGGGCTTTCCGCCTGTTTTCAGGCGTATACTGTGCCGACTCCGCTGTCGGACGCTCAAATGCGATGTTAGGCGCAAGCTTCGCCACTTTGTAATGCACCTAACATGATGGGGCGTTATTTGGGCGTGCTGTGGGCGTTCTGGGGTGGGATGCACCAGATTCAAAAACACAGATGCATGTAGGAATCCCGGTCGGCAAAGTGAGGCGCATTACAGCTCCGACAGGCAGGCCTAGTTCAATGTGGTCTACCTGAGTCGGAGGAGGCGCAGTGAAGCTACAACTTATTGTAATAGGGCAAAATGTGCTCTACGTCTACTGTTACAACAGTACACTAATACAAATGAGTTGTCTATAAAATTAATGAATAAAGATAAATATCAAAGTTATATAAAAACAAATTCAATGTATTGAAAAGTTGATCATTTAAAATTAAAGGAAATATATATAAGATCTCCAAAGAAAGAAATCTCAGCTATAAAAGGTCTTAAAAATACGGAGAAAATTAAACAAATTTTACATTAAATAAGCAGTGATGATGTTGTACTGATGTTAATTTTTGTCTTTTTTAATACCAAAAATTTATGATGTATTTTTGCTTCTTTCACCTTTTATTCTTTTTAGTATATACAGCAAGATCCAGCACAGCACAGGTCTTGCTGGTCCTCCAAGCAGGTTTTCTATGTTCCCACGGCTTATTTTGGTTCGTATTTACGGATGTATTTACGTCCGCAAATACATCACCAAATACGCTTTAAATAATGAACAATTAGCTTAGAATTGATGCCAATGGAAAATACGAATGTATTTGTGGGTGTATTTACGGCCGTATTTACGCCCGCAAATACATCCGTATTTTTCATTGGCATCAATTCTAAGCGAATTGTTCATTATTGTAGGTATATTTGGTGATGTATTTGCGGACGTAAATACGTCCGTAAATATGAACCGAAATATGCCGTGGGAACATAGAAATCCTGCTTGGAGGACCACAGGTCCCAGCTCTTGCTGTATATACTAAATAGAATATAAGGTGAAAGAAGCAAAAATAAATTTTTTCTCTTCACTAACATGTTTAATGAACAAGAACGTGTCTGTTTACTACCAGCGAAAAAGTATTTTGCAAATGTGTTGCTACTTTTCACTGTACAACAAATGCTTTATTTCAATAAAATTAGAAACCCCCTTTAGAAAATGGACATGCGTACATTGTGACTGAGAACACTTTCCACCACTTCCATGTTTGCGTTACTGAGCATGTGAGAAAGTATTTATCTTGGATGATCCTCAAGTCATGGCCTTCATAATACTTCTGTATGTCTGTAGAAGAGATTTTTAACTCAAGTTCTGTCTAATGTAAACGCTGCAGTCAGAGGCTAATCCAGAAGTGAACTAGTTAAATTAGCTACATTTAATCTCACTGCAGTAATGCAAGGTTTAGGCTGGTGCAGCTGCTATGACCCCTGTACCACTGCTATTGTTGGCAGTTCAAAACACTGAATATCAATAGACTTATTCTAGCACCCTTTCAACTCACTCTGCGACTGGAAAGTACACTCCTATTGCTTAGATTTCACCTTTGGCCCTCAGCATCTTCTCAGCTCCACACTTCAAAGAGTGCTGTTCATGTTTAAAAAAATACCTTCTTGAAAATAAAGAATAGCCATATCTACACAGTTTTTTTTAAAATTATTT